>JAQIWV010000014.1:0-32129 GCA_034696705.1 Isotomurus plumosus
TTGGGGAGTGAGGGTGGGCCAGGGTGGGGGGTTCAGTGGAGCGCAGAGGACAGGGGGGTTAGTGGTGCGTATAGTTATATACTATACAGCACTACACACTATCCAAGTTGGGCATTCTTTTTTAAGCTTTTGCCTCTTGTAGTTTGCTCTCAAAGTTCCCAAAATGAATATTATTAGGAAACATAAACTCTTTTCTGGTACACTGTGTCCATCAGGCAGCCGAAAGATTCCCTCACCACATAATTATATAGTGACGGGTCCAAACCAGTACGAAATTACATCCTTACTTAGGCAAATTGCCATGTTTCGGTGCGTGCTGGCCTTTGAAACTCTTGAAGATCAGGGATTGGAAACAGAAATTCTACATTTTTGTCACGATAGTTATCCTTACTACAAAAACATATTTGGTCGATATGGCCCTAGTGATAAAATGAACGTATTAGGTGCAGATACTATCGAAAGGGCGAACGAAATTCTCGACAAATGCAAGTTTAAGTCAATAAGAAACATCCAGAGGCGACCATATAAACCGGGCAAGAGGTTTATAATTATCGATGCTCTGGGAACCAGTGAAGAATCTGATCGTGAGATTATAAAATGGACAGAAGAACTGTTTAAACAGAGGATAAAAAATCGTGTAGTCATTTTTGTGGCCGGATCTGTATTGGACGATAGAGTGTCAGAGTTGGTAGACAATTGTGACAGTGTATCTTTATATAATTTCGTTGATGAGGATAACCTACACGAACGGATTGCTCAAAAGTTGCATCCTTCCAACACGTCATTGTTTCTAAAGGCTTACAATTACATTAATGGTAAACCAAATAGAAATTTTAACCATTTGTATTTATCGTACCCAAAGAAAAATGACAAGTCAGTCGTGAGACTGAGTAGCAGCATCTTGGATCAAGAATTTAACGAGAGGGAATACTTTGTGGATGATGACTACATGTGGATAGAGAGATACGACTTGGAGTAGCAAGACATGTGTCAGTAACTGCGTAATACATTTCTTTACTTTAAAGTTTATTTTTAGTTTAGTAGAGAGTGCACTTGTTTGCACTGTGTATAGATTAGCAATCTTTTGACTTTGGTTGACCTGCCAAAAATGCAGCAGATGCATAAACATTTGCCACTTTTTCCCAATAAAAGCGCAGTGGATGATGAGGTAAGGCATGCATTTGTATAACACTACTCTTTTGATAATCATGCAACCTTTTACCCCCTTGTTGTTACTTTTGCTCGTTAGTAGTGGTCGTCGTGTACGCAAAACTGAGCCCTTGGAAGGACCCCCAGTGTTTGCATTCGAGCAGTCTGTCATCTATGACTGTGAAGTGTGCCTACAAGAACCTGATTCAGTCTATTTTGTTTCTGCTCTGGCTCTCGGCGGAGAATATATTTCTCCTGGCTATTGTCTGACTAAACGAGATTTGTCGGCGGTGACCATGGAGACCTGGAGGGGACATTTCGTGTGTCCCAATGTCAACGATTCTTGTCGTAAGGAATTTTTCGTTGGAGAGTACGTTAAAGAAGATTTACAATGTGTCGATTGTAAGTACTATTATGAATAATTGTGATATGATTATGAATATATTTGATATGATAATTAGAGTTGTAATAATTTCAGTTGAAAAGCAGTTTTACAAGTATGAAGTAATTTAATTCAAGACCAATGAATACAATAAATCAGAATAGAAATAAATAGAATCCAGTGATGAGGATCGCGAGACCAGAGAATGGGTTGTCCAGTCCAACGGGAAAATCTGAAAAACCATAATAGAACGACACAAAGTCATTAGAATCATGTAGAATATTAATTTTTTGTTTCATCACAATGTTTAATAAAGTAGTAACGATATAATTTCTTGCTGACGATTGATTTGATTAAAAGATACTTACTAAACAGTTACATTGAAGGAAGTCTCTTCCGAGATGGCTCCCATGGCAGCCTGCTGAAGGCGTTTGGACCTTCTAAGCGGCTCCCTTTTGAGCTGCTCTTGTCCACCGTAGGCCCTCCTGGCGTACCGAGGCTGCTCACACATCGGGATGTCATCGATAGTGGTCGGGAGTCGGAAGGTGCGAGAACGACCAGTCACTCGCATATAGAATTGGCGAAGATTTGCCCAGATCAATGAAAAAAAGTCCAGGATCACATGTCCGATGACCTGGAAGAAGAATCCAACGCGACGACAGATCCCTTGGTCTACTGACCGGTTCCATCTCCGCACAGCAAAGCGGAATATGTTCGCAATATGATTGCGGTTACTGAAGATGGCCCAGCAAAGAACGGCCAGTATCCACACAAAGTGAATAAAAGAAGCTGAAATAAATAGAAATTAAATATTAAGACACTTGTATTGTAATGCTTGTTACTGTAAGTTTGTCAGTTGGTCGTATTTGGGATTATATGATTAAGATTAAATTATTGAGAATGTGTCTGAATGAAATGAATATATGAGTAATAAAAGGAATACGAAAAGCTGGTCTCACCAATACTTCCAAGCCATCCAAAGAATCCGGTTGATCCAGTGACGACTTGGACTGCTGGTTCATCTGGACACATATCCCATGACAATGGCTGGATAATGCCAGACATTGCTCCAGACACCATCCAGAGCTGCTGGACACAAGTGGAAGGCGTATCAACGTCTGAAAATTCGACGTAGAAGCCTCCAGACCTTGTGCAACCGCTACAGTTGCTGGCAAAGTTGGAAAGGCTTGACATCTGAAATAAAGCATAATAAATCACACGGATTAAACCATTGGATACATGAATATAACACGAGACTCATGAGAGATGAACATGTTGTATGCAAAAAGTAACATAGACACACTCGTATACTGTGTTCACAGGGTTTTATCAAGTTTTCATATTGTTTACGGTTTTACATTGAGGAGATAGTAAGAGGATTCTATATCTAAAGTTTGTACGACCAGTTGGCAAGTATTGTAGAGTGAGAGAGGAGCGAGAGGCCAGAGGTTTTTGCTCGTCAGTCTAGAGCAGAACGCGAGTAGAAGCAGAGTTGTGTGTGCGTACTCTTGTGGAAAGGGAAAAGTGAGAATAGTAGAGTGAGCAGACGTTATGAAAGGTAGATGGAGGAGACTTGGTTCTTCATTAGTTGTCGCAATCATCAATTTAGGGAATAGTGGTACTGGTGCTGATCGAATGTGTTTTGATCACTGCATACAGTTTGTTGCTGTTTTCCTTTGTTTCTTCTCCGTCTTCGCTGTCGCTATCACTTGACAACTTTGACAATTTGATCTTGCGACCTGTTGTATCCGACGTAAGGGGTAGTCCACCGTTAATCTTGAGTTCCTTGAGAATCGTTTCAAGTCCAAATACAAGATGATGGACTTGGCCAGGAAAGAGTGTTGCCACAGACAATACTCTTGGAACTTCATGATCAGCAACCACCGCTTGCTGGCTCAACTTGAATGTATGTTGACCCTCTTTCTGACGCAAAACTCGAACTTTGATCCGTTTTGAAGTCGTAGCAAGAGTCAGGGCGTCATCCCAATAAGCAATCTCGGTAGGAAGCAAGTGTGTAAACGCCTTGGTCCGAGCCACGATCCCAATGTCCTTGCTGTAGTCAGTGTTGTCAATCTCGTCCAAAGTTTCCTGAGGAAAATTCCATTACATTTTTGTGTCACAAAACTAAAGAGTGAATCAATAAACGAACCGATAAGAGTTTGGCGAGTTCCTTGATGTCGTCTCCAATGAATCTCAAGTACGAGTTGGGATACTTTTCTCCTCCAGATTTCATGAAAAACACCACAGGGAGTTCTGTTGCTGGGTCTATCATGAATCGAAGAGAGACTGCTCCGAGCTTCTTTACGTTCCCGCAAAGGTAGAAATGAGCTCTCTTGCCAAATTCCTGATCAAGAAGAATTGATTTTAGTTCTGCCATGATGAGAGTGGTCAGATAATCTGATGATTTAGCTGTGTAATTTGCTCGCTTTTATATCACTGAAATAGCGACAGAGCGAAACTATCGTGATTATTAATCAGAATATCGAGGTCACACTTGATCCAAAGTTGGTGAAACTTTTGTGAAATTGTAAAAACTTTCTCAAGGATCTCTTGCTTGGATGAATATCAATTGTTCAAAGTTTACACCTTCCTGTAAACAACTCCTTGGAGACGGCCACTGAGGCATGAAAAGGTCACTATAAAGCCACTGGAATTTTGAGACTGGAGATTATTCCAATGGAAGGGCCACTTGGATCTCGTCAAGTGGACAACGAGTTTGATTTTATAGGCAACCAAGTTGATTTTGGTTACCCACTCAATTATCTCAAAAGCTTTATCGACGCTCAGAAACATCTCGGGGTCGACGAGAAGCAATACAAGCCGGTTGTACAGCAGATATTTTTCTCGCGAGATCAACTGCGACTTTTGGAACGAATCAAGACATTTGCAGCTCAGCCAAAGAAGGTCAGGTCAGAGAATCCCTTTTACACCCTATTAGCCAGTAGAGCCGGATATGGCAAGTCCCTGTTAGTAAATGCAATATGTGATCACTTGCGACTAGCTGGGGTAACATTTCAGGTTATTGCATTTACTGGAAACGCTGCGGCTGGATGTGTAGGTGGTAGGACTTTGCATTCTGCGTTTGGTTTACACTATAAGGCATCGAATTTTGAATTTTTGGCAAAGCAAGATGATGGCAAACACTATGTAATCGAGAGTTTAAAGAGCATTGAAGTTTTAATTTTAGAAGAATGTTTCTACCTATCACCTGTACACTTGGCATATATTGATAGCAGACTTCGGGCTATTAAAAAGATTGATAGAGACTTTGCAAATACCTCAGTTTTATTCGCAGGAGATCTGCTGCAAATCCAGCCATTGTTCTACGGCCCTTTGTTTACAGATTTGAAGAATGTAGTGTCTCCGTTTGCAAGAAAAGGAATCGAGTTGTATCGTAAAATTGATTCCGTTTTCCAACTAACCAAGAATTTTAGACAGAAGAATGACAAGAGATATCAATTGATACTCCATAACCTGAGATATAAGAAAACGACGCAAGAAGATGTGGATTTGTTGAATACTAGATTGTACAAAAACTTGTCGAATGAAGAAAAGGCACACTTTGACGGTGCGTTGAAGATTTATCCATATAGAAGACAAGTGGAGCAGGCAAACTATGACAGCATTAGGAAATTGGGTGTTCCGGTTCTGAATGTAAAGTCATATCAAGTTCCACAGTATCCTAAAATTGAAGAATCGTCAGTCATTATTGGCAAAGGTGTCAGAGTGTTTCTTGACCGAAATCTGGACATTAGGCGAAAGCTCTTTCGAGGTTCACTTGGCACAGTCGAAGGGTGGTTGTTTGGCAAGAGCGGAAATGTAGAAATTGTATTTGTACGGTTCGACGAGTACACAGGCTCTACAATCAACGGATGTGTTCCAGTTGGTCGATGTTCCGAGACAATACGAATGCCAGCACCACAGAAAAATGTTAGAGTTCATTATTTACCCCTTCAGCTGGCTCACAGCAGAACAACGCATTCAGTACAGGGTCTGTCTATAAATCGAATATCTGTGTATTTAGGCTTTACTGAATACTTTATCTCTCAATCTTATGTGAGTTTGTCTCGGACCACTAGCTTATCAAACTTGTGCATCTTGGACGAAGAGCTGACTCTTGACCGATTCAACAATGCAGACTTTTTGAAGGGATCTAATGAGCAATTTGCAGAATTGGCAAGATTGGGAATATGTGAGGAAGAGCCAGAGTAACCGACACACTGGTCTTGCTTTGCAGCTGTTGTTGCATTTTTTAAAAAAATGTTGCTTGGTGGGTTTATAAAACCCTCAAATGCCGAGTTTATGTAATCATTCTTTGACGAATATCCAAACTCTAGTTGCCCGAGTATTTTCTTAACCTGGTCTTTTCAAGCTTTTCAAGACTTTAATCTAAATAAATATTTAATGGACCAGATTGAATTGACTATTGATATAACTATAGTGAATATGCCTATTCACGTCCACGTTCGACCATTGCGAAGGTGTATGGTTTGTAGACAATTTTTCTGCAGACTGTGTTTTATTTCTACTGAATTATTTGACAATGAATATAAAGATCTCGGTCCATTGTATTGCAAAAATTGTGAATCTAACCGACCATCTCCAGATTCGTCAACCCCTGCCTAATCTCCAAGTCTTGTTTTGGCAAGTTTTGTGACTTTGTGACTTTGTGAACAAGTGAACAAGTTTTGTTTGACTCTGTAATACTATAGTGAAAATGCCCGAACATGTCCATATAGACCCGATAAAAAGGTGTATATTCTGTAGAGTGCTTTTTTGTAAACTATGTTTTGTCTCTGCTTCAGTGTTTGAATATGAATACAAATATTTCGGTCCAAAAAGATGCAAGGATTGTCTATTGAAACGGTCACCTCCACGTTTAATAAATAGCGAACAATGAAATTTCCTCACAAAAAACTCGATTGTGGCAGTGTAATATGCGGAGAATGTGGATTTATTACATGTTATCTGTGTCAGAAAGCGATTGGAAACCCCGACGAATATCTGTCATGCTACCTTTGTGACCATTGTTATGACTGTAATATGGGCGAAGCAACAGAGTTTGATCAAGACTGTAAAAATTGTTTTGATTTCGAGTTGGAGCGATGAAGGACCCAAAACCAAGGTGTCATTTTAGTCAACTTTTTACGTGCATGTCTTGCTACTGTGAATGTTGTATGACTTGTGCGCCAAAGACGTTTGCCCGTTACCCTTTCGTTCAAATTGCGACTAGTGGCATATTTCCAGACTTTGACACATTTCTTTGTGCAGACTGTAGAGGATCTGCTAATCGTCGAATGCCTTTGAGGCATCTGTTTGAGATTCCGGAACGCGAGATTGACCAGGATCGAGGTGTACCGTATGTAAAACCATCATTATAGACTATAAAAATTGTTTGGAGATGGTGTTATGAAGGACCCAAAACCAAAGTGCTATTCTAGTAGCACTTTTGCTTGCATGTCTTGTGGCAACGACTGTTGTGTGGATTGTATGCCAGAGAGTTTTAGGTTGTATCATTTTGTTCGAATTACGACAATTGGCATACGCCCGAATTTTATTGAATTTCTTTGTGCAGACTGTAGAGGATCTGCTAATCGTCGAATTCCGTTAAGACGTCTGTTTGAGATTCCTGATCGCGAAATTGACCAGAATCGAGGTAAACAATACGTAAAACCAAAATAATGGTGAATGAAAGAGACATTAGACATTACCGAAGCAAACGAATAATTCGCAAACACGACTTGTTGCTAAGAAAAATTCACAAATATCAATGTTGTCTTAGTATCGGCGAAATCTTGTACGCTTATCGGGTTATGCCAGAAGTGGCAAGATGCTTCAAACTGTATAGACTCTTGTAATAACCATGGCTCTGGTTCCAGTTGCACCGAAGCGGCCAAAGATTGAGCCGATTTACACGCAGAATGTGGGTCGTGAGAACCTAAAATGTGTGGGCAGACGTTTTTACTGCCAAATGGATAATTGTAGCTTTGTGTGCGTTCTCTATTCGGAATTTGACAAACATTTCGAAAGGATTCATTCAAAAGAGTACCTTCAGCTGCTTGCTCAACAAGGTGGAGGGACTAAGGATGGTTTGCCTACTGATTTCGAGACTGGAGTCTTTACAATGCGACATTCTGGACATAACAATACAGTCTTTGAGCTGTATTATGATTTTGGCAGCGATGCAATTTCATTTCAGGTCGCATTTGAGTACGTTAAAGATTCATTTATAAAGCTTGTGCTTCCGCTAATCAGAGACTTTAGGGGGCTCGAGGTCAAGATAATCTTGGAATGTGAAATGGTCAAGATTGACGAGAATTATAAGACAAAGAAGGCGGCATTTCGTACCCCGTTTTTGCTGTATTTGTATGCCACTGAGGAAGTAGTAGTGAATAATTTGCTCACTGCAATTGCTTATTTGGAGAGCGTACTGCTTGTTTATGAAAGTGGAGGAAGTAATTGGAAGTTGGGACGTGTGGAGCGAATGACACTTAAACTCGGGCAATATAAGGCATTGGTTGGGTTTGGCTTTGATAGAGAGTATGGGTTGCCAAGTGCTTTAAGCAAAAAAAGTATATTGGTTCCACAGACTAATGATGGTTGTTTTAGAATTGCTGTCCTCATGTCCTTATATCATGACTTGGTACATAGGGAAATGTACGGAAATAAACAGGTGACGTCGCTCACTTCATATGAAAAAAAGAAACGGCGCATGATGTTGGAAGATCCAGACACGTACCGTGAAATTTTACAAGAGATTGATCATTCAAATTCTATTGACTTTACTGGGTTTACTTCTGGTGTTGATGTGAGCGATATTGACGAGTTTGAAACTAGAAATCAAATTTCGGTGAATGTCTATTCTTTTAGTGACACGGCTTACCCACTTCGCATTACGACGAAAACTTTTCCACGACACGTTGACTTGCTTTTTTTATATTACATGGATGCTGACAAGTATCATTTCGCATCTATTCCAGACCTTCCTCGCTTTTTGGGTAAAACCAACTTTGCCAGGCGTGAGCGTTGTAGATATTGTCTAAAACCAAGCAAAAAGGGAATCAAGGCGCATGAAGAGACGTGCCGGAGATCTAATCAGGTGAAGGTAGTTGCAAACAACAAGCCTCATTACGAGTTTACGGCCTATAGAGCTTTACAGGATGTTGCATTCAAGTGCTTTTTTAGATTTGAATATAGCATGTCTAGCAGCCAGAACAAGCTTGTAGTGAATGGCTTTTCCTTAATTGCATTAGACCCGGATGGAGCCGAGGTCTCCCAGATAACAGTCATTGGCCAAGCAGCAGCCCGGAACGTTTGGCTAGAAATAGAAAACTTGATTACATATGCTACATCCTATGTTCAGTCTACAAATATCCCAATTGAGCTGAGTGAAGAAGATCAAGCGAGACTAGACACCGTTTCTCACTGCATGCATTGCAATAAAGAGTTTACGCTTGACTTCCCAAGTGTGTTGCATCATCACCATCTCCTGCCGGATGTGCCTGTCGAGAAGATTTGTGTTTCCTGTAACTCAAAGATTAAACATACTGCTATATGCTTTGTTTGTTATGATAAAACTGGCATGGCTTTCAAGGATTTGTTGAATTTGGCACCGTCTTCAACATTAGACAGGATTCGCTTACTAACTGGCTCCAACAAGACCATTAATGCTTTTTATTACAAGGGTGCTTCGTTTATAAATTTTTGCAAGTTTTTTGAGAACGGATATTCTAATTATAACTTTACAGACATTAACTTTGCAGTCTTTACACAGCAGCAAGTATGGTCGAGTAAAGGATGTATTAATCACAATCTTTTTTTTCCTATTTTAATCGACGGAGAAATTCCAGATGGCCCTATAGTTAAATCATTTTTCAAGGATTTAGATGGAAATGTAATTCCAGACGATAGGTACCAACGAATAGATGATGTGGTGAAAGAATACAAGATTGAGACGTATGAAAAATTGCTAGAATTTATAATGACTGCGAATGTTTGTCGTCTTGCTGTAGTAGTACAATACTTTGTGTATGTATGTATGAATGAGTTTAGCCTATCACCCCTTCATTTCCCATCCTTGCCTAGTCTGGCATATCAAGTGCTCATGTATAGCACGGGCAAGATTCAGGCTCTTCCAGGTGAGTTTGTCGAGTTTCTTGCACCTCACATTAGAGGTGGGATATCTGTGTATACAAACAAGTTTAGCGTTGCAAACTCTGATGACTACCCGAGCCCATTTGATGAGACCAATTTGGAAAGCACTATTATAGGTCTAGACATTAACAGCTGTTATGCTTACTGCATGTCTCTAGATGTTGGAGTTGGAGACTACGAATGGATGAAGGAAGAAGAGCTGAATAATTTTAGTTTCCCCGACAATGGGACAGGTTATGTACTAGAGGTAGATATAGGTTATGACCCAGATGACCGTGCTGTGATGAATAGGTTAAACAGCTGTCCATTTGCCCCAGTACGTGAAGAACTTGCTCATGGTGGTACGCGACTTGCGTTAGACTTTCATCCAAAGAAAAATTATGTTGTAGATTCTAAGCTTTTAGAATATTATTTACAACATGGGATGAAGCTCCACAAGGTTCACCGTGGTTTTAAGTTTACCACTACGGATATCTTTGCAGAGTTTGTCGATAGAATTTGTAACTTGAGGCTAGAGCGAAAGAAAAATGGGGACTTGATAGGCTCAGAAATGTACAAGCTACTTTTAAATTCGTTGACTGGAAAATTCATTAGCTCAACAAGGGATTACATGTCTTGCCATTTTGTTACGACAAGAAGGCGTTGTTTGGAGTTGTTGGCCTCCCACACTCTTGATGACTTTGAAATATTAGCTCCAAATTTGTCCATTTTCTATTTAAAGTATGTTAAGACCGAATACAAGTATCCACTGCTCATCGGTTTCCAGATACTTGAGCGCTCAAAGCTGCATTTGTACCAACAAATGCAATTCACACGAGACACATTCCCATGCTCTACTGTACTTGGAGTCTCGACTGACGGGTACTTTTTGCACATTCCTATGGACAGAAAGGTGGTCGTTGATACTCTGTCCCAGTTGAGTGAATACTTTGACTTTTCCAATCTCTCTGGTGACGACTATTTTGCAAGAAACCTAAAGAATGACGACAATAAGGGGAGGCTTGGAGCCCTGAAGCTTTCCCATTATGACATTGTAGAGCTTGTATACTTGTCGTCAAAGTCTTACAGCTTTATCACACTCAAGGATTTGCTGGAAGATAATCCATATGGTACAAACAAGTGCAACACCAGACCAGCCTCAATGTCAAAGGCCCTTGCCCATGATTCCTTTAAGGCTGCAGTTATAGATGATTATCGGACAATTGTAGAATACCAGGCTATACAAGTACCCCGGGCCCATGGACAGCCAGCCTCTGTTGTCACACACAAGGCTAGTCTCAAGAACACACAGACCAATCGATGGTTCACTGAGCACGGTACAAGTTATGCCTACGGCCATTACGCAATCACGGACCCAGAAGGTATATAAACTCTTTTATTTATTAATTCATGATCAATTCACATTACGATGGCACAGGAGCAACATTACCGAGGAATGCAAGTGATTGACACTGCCCTAAACAGTCCATCTAGGATGGTTGTTTTGGGCAGTTCAGGTGCAGGGAAATCAATGTTTGTGCTGGACCTTATAAAAAACAGTGACAAGATTTACATGCGAAAACTTGACGGCGGTGTATTTTACTTACATTCACAATATCAGGAATTATTTGACGAGTTTAAACATGAAAATCCGCAAATAGATTTGACATTTTCGACAGAGATTGAAAAGGCAAATGCATTTATTGACAGTGATAATAGTAAGCACAAGTTGCTAGTGATTGACGATTTTCTGGGAAAACTTGATTCAAAGGACTTTTTAACGTTTTTGACGGACTTATTCCTCGGGCGCAGCCGCCACACTAATACGAATGTCATCTTTATCTCGCAGGCAATCTTTGCACCTCGAATGAGAATTGTGCGCGTAAATGCCAATCACTTGGTACTATTTCCATTTCCACAGGATCGGCGCTCGATAACCTTCTTAGCGTCCCAGATAATGCCTAAACACACGGCATTCTTTCTAGATGCGTATGCAGACGCAACTAGGGAGCGATTTCACTACCTGCATATTGACTTTGATGTTTCTATGGACTTGCCACTACTATCCAACTCTATTTACCCAAAGCTAGGGGTAAAATATTACAGGGAGCGATAAGGTGAGTTTAGATTTCATTATTTTTTATTTATAATTGTTAGTCCAACTATGGCAGGCCCACGCTCAACAAGTAATTTAAAGTGCAACGTGAAAAATCCATTTTTCATGTTGGTTTCTGGTCCAAGTTTTTCTGGCAAAACATTTTTTTGTAGAAATTTTATTCTCGACCAGTATAGAGAGTTGAGCCCTGCCATGTATGACTTGATGTTTTGTACAAAACAGGAAAAGACTTTATACACACAGTTTAAGCGTGACTTTCCGTACATGAAAATTTCAAAAGACGAGACAAAATATCAGTTTTTGTCTAGCTTTGGGCTTCAGTTTCCGAGTTTGTTGATTATTGATGTCTTTACTGGCAAAAAACGCAACGATAATAAAATGTTGAAATGGATCCAAAGTGTTTTTACTGAAGATTATCGACGTCAGTTTAAAAGGTCTGTTATTTTGTTGACTCGAAAGCTACCGGGACGAGAACTCGCTTCCGTAATGGACAAAATGGACCACATTATCCTGTTTGACTACAAAAATGACACGTCTGTGGAGCAATTTGCAAAGCGTACGACCCCTGATCATTCTCTTCTATTCATGGACGCCTACAAAGACGCCACGAGTGACGGGACAGGTTATCTTCACCTTAGTTTCGATCGAGAATCAAAGTATCCAACCTTCCGGAACTCTTGGTACGTCAAGGAAGGCGCTCGACTGTATCGACCCGTGGGTGAGTCATTTAACACGATTCTCTGTAAATTATTTTGTTAGTCTGATTCACGATGGCAACCAACAAGGAATATAAGGGTTTGTCGATTGTAGACGGACAATTGTTAATTCCATTTAGAATCATTGTCTCTGCCCCTCCGAAAGTCGGGTCAACCTACGCAGTTATGGATTTGATTGATAGGATTGGTATAGCTTTTGAAAGAGGGCCAACCGAGTTTTTATACTATTCGGATAAAATTAACGAATTGAATCCTCCAGACCACATGACGACGAGTGTCGAGTATAGAAATAAATACTTTTGTTCCTGTTACAAAAGGTTGCCAAATGTGATGATGGACCAAAGGCCCATGGTTCACAAGATTATCATTGTAGACAAAGAACCCGAAGATTGTCCAGACTTGTCAGGGTTCTACGAATGGATTGATGGCGTATTTAAACGTCCAGATTCAGATAAAACAAGCATCATCTTTGTGACTCGGTCCATTCTAAATCCAGCTCTCGAATCGATCGTTCAGTGTGCTGATAATGTGGTTATTTTTAAACAGAGTAACGACGTTGTGCAGACACTAGCCCAGCGGATTCTTCCCAACAACACGAAACTCTTTATGGACGCGTATGCAAGTGCCGTTTGGCGGAGGTATGGATATCTAAACGTATCACGACATTGTGGAGTACAGTTGGATAATTCTTTGTATGTCCGAATGGGCATGAAATTTTATGAAGAATGTCCTTCCGACTAGCTGATTCTTTTTTTAAATTGTATAAAATTACCCAGTGTAAAAAGAAGCAAGAGAGGTTTGAGATTTACAATAGTCTAGAGATTGAAGACATTAAATCATTATTTGAAATTTGTGTCAATCTTTTTGGACTAGGGATTAACAGAGCCACTAGTGTAGCTAGTTATAATAGTGAGCTTGTACAGCAGATAATTAAGATTAACGACAGAAAAAAACTGATTCGGTTGCTGAGGAAGCACGATATTGCTTTCAAGTATTTTTTAAATATATATCTTAATCCTGCACTTGCACGTGCAAACACAAATAATATAGAAATATGAGTACTGAGCAGTTTAGACTAGTGCCGGAAGCGCTGTTTCATGCTTTGATGAAGGAACAAGGGTCCCTGGGAAAAGAACACAGCGTCAATCAACTGATGGAAAGAGACAAGGTTGAAAGGGAAGTTGAAAAGCTGAAAGGAGCTGGTAAAGTTGATGATACTTTAAACTACCTAGCAACATTGTACAAGCACCCTAGAATTACGTGGGACAAGGAGTATACCATAAAGTACAAAAATAAAAAAATGGATCTTAATTTGTTTGATGTTGTTAGATTTCTCAACAACCCGAGCAGAGATCCTGCGTGTAATGATTCTATGCTGAAGCTGATTAAGATACTTTATGATTCGAAAGACTTGAAGTCAAACGTTTCATGTGTAAATAATGATAAGCGATACTTGTTTGTTTTTGACTCTGAGTGGAGTCATGCTGAAGACTATGAGGAAAAGTGGAGTTTTTTTGATAATGATAGTGATTAATGTTGTCAGATTATTGTTTCGGTTGAGCACGGTATTGTTAACTTGTTGTATCTAGTTGGTTATGTACTCTTTACGGTAATTAATTGTATGTGATTATGTGTGAGATGTGATGCAGCTGTGGATCTAGTTGTAATGTAAACTCTTTTATATGTGTAGGTTAGGTTAATTGTAGGTTATAGTTTAGTGTAATAATTGTAGGATATTTGGTCTGGTGAATAGGTTAATTAGTCTTAGGATTTATTGCACTCGTAAAACGTAAAAAAAAGTTAAAAATTGAAATAAAAACCCAAAAACGTATAAAACATTGTGTTTTCCACATTATTGCATCATTCTTTATTATTAATTGGCCAAAATGGACAGTGGGCATGTAAAGCGAGCATATGAAAACAAGAACATTGTTGGTTCTCTGCGAGGCATATCGGGGTA
Organism: Isotomurus plumosus; assembly: GCA_034696705.1. Lineage (NCBI taxonomy): Eukaryota > Metazoa > Arthropoda > Collembola > Entomobryomorpha > Isotomidae > Isotomurus > Isotomurus plumosus. Next base: position 14,457 of record JAQIWV010000014.1, read on the forward strand.
CATTGAGAACCGTAAAAATGTAAAAGACATTAAATCAGTCAAGCAGGGAATAAAAAACTTGGAATCATATGCATTATTTAAGCCTAGTAGAGTCAACTTTCCTACGCGGCGCATGATTGTCCAAAATGGACTTCAATTTTTTGCAGCCGACCTTGGAGAATTTAACAAGACCCAAAAGTACCAGAATTCACACTACAAGTACCTGTTGGTATTTATAGATTCGTTTACAAAGATGACTCATTTGAGAGCTCTGAAAAGCAAGGGGGGAGCAGATGTTAGTCAGGCGTTGGATGGAATTCTTAAAAAACTCAAGCTGACTGGTCCTGCTTTCCTGCACACAGATAATGGGAAGGAATTTTTTAATAAGGATACGCTTGCAGTGCTAGAAAAATATAACATCAAGGCCTACTCGACGTTTTCAACTAAAAAGTCTTTTATTGCTGAAAACAAGATTAGATTTATTAAGCGTATTTTAGAGCGTTATTACTACACCACAGGCAAAAAAGAATGGGTGTCGTACTTGCCTACGTTGGAACGCAATCTTAATGACTCCTATCACAGCTCCATTGGCATGACTCCTCGTCAGGCTTCAAAGCCTTCATCACAAGGAGAAGTTTTCCATAACTTATACAAGGATTTATTTTTAAGACCCTTAAAACCCCCTGTTTTTAAAGAAGGGCAGTCAGTGAGAGTCTCAAACTCGAGAAAGAAGGGTATTTTTGAGAAAGGGTACACTGAATCATATTCCAAGGAAATTTACAAGATTCGAGCAGTTAAAAAGACATTTCCTGTAGTGACATATCAGTTGGAGGACTCTAAAGGTGACATTTATCCAGGTTCGTGGTACGCTCAAGAGTTACAGCTCCACAATGAATAATCAAGACACAGAGTCTCGCTTTTTTTACGTGGATAGCAATTCAAGTGGAGACTTTTACCCACAGAACCAGCCTCACAGCTTCAAGAACCAACTACCCACTCCATTAATTGTGGAAGACGAAAGTCAGTGGGAGGTAGCCCTGCATGAAATCCACATTGCAGATGATCAGAAAGCAGATGTTAAATCAGAAGAAACAGATACAAAATTCTTTGGCAACCAACCAAATGACGACAAGTTTACATTTATTCGCTATTCAACAGCAACAGCAAATATGAAGAGAATTTTTCAAGAATATACATTATGGATTACAAAATTTAATGTTGCATTGGCAAAGATGTTTAAAAAAGGGACAAAGATTGAAATTTACATGTACACACACACTCCAATTATGCAAGTAGCTATAAATTTTGAAAATGCCGAAGAGGGGTCTTACTTGGTCATTAATGACAACCTGAAAAAATTTCTTGGGATGAAGACTAACATTATAACGACTAACGCTAGAGAGAGGAATATAGCCAACCGTGAGTTTTTTACTAGTCTGACTGACGAGGACGAGTTTAGTTTGTCTTATGTTGTTCCAGTACCTACAGAGTTTACATTGCAAGAGCCCCCAGAATATAGCATTAAATCATTTATGGATGTCTTGGAGGAACACGTGCGCACCAAATTCACATTGTCCCTGTCTTACTACTTTTTTCGTGTCCAAAATAAGCCGTTTATGAATGTATCTCTTAGTCCTAGAAACGTGGCATTAGTTTTTCCAAAGCAAATTAATACAATGCTGCAAGTTGCCGATGATTACAAGCTAAAGGGGACACAGGATGGCGAGTACCTGAGATTCCCCGTTCCAGTAGAAATAAGTCACTTGAGGGAAAAGCCCCAACAGATTATAATTTCCTCGAATGTCGTAAAACCATGTCTGATACACGGAAGAATGTTTCGAGTCCTGAGACTGCTCCTTCGGGAACCTATAAAAGCCCCAAAGATTTTCAAATTTGATCCATTACTCTATCAGCCATTGTCAAGGAAACAATTGGATCATATTTCTCTTTCCCTGTTGGATTCAGAGTTTAATCCACTATCAACAGTTACTTATCCCACGACAGCCTTGTTGGAGATTCGTAAGCGACGAAAACTACAAGATGTGCACCGAGTCTGAGATGCCAGTTCCACCAAAGCTCGTCAAAGACATGAGTGAGCTTAAGCACTATGTCCTTGACCTCATAGAAGAAGAAGAAGAAGAGGAAACTGACGAGGTGACAAATCAGAATGGAGCAGGTAGGATTAATGATCTCCCATTGGCAGACAGTGAAGGGTATTTGGTTCCTCTAAAGGTCAGGAAGCGTCCCCGTCGACCTAAAAAAGGTATAAATAAGAGGGGAGGTTCCAAGAAGAAGTCAGTATCGTCAAAAGGACCAAAGGGAGCAGGACGAAGTAAATCAAAGACCAGGAAATCGCCAAAGGGTAAAAAAGGTTGCAAGAAAGGTGGTAGAAAAGGAAGAGGCAAGAAATGATGGCTGCGAGTACTGTATCGACAACAATTCTTCCCTCAACGAAGCCTGTGTACTCACAAGTGCTAGATAACTTTAGTTCTTTAACGACAGATGTTTCCTACACTTTAGCAGAACAACAGACCTTCAACGCGATTGGCAATATCGATGAGGATATTCCAATCGATTTAGTTGCGGGAGCAAGCAGAAATATGTACACTTCTCTGTACGATTCCCAGCTGATGGTGACATTAAAAATTACCAAAGCCAACGGGGAAAATATTGCAGCTACTGACAAGATTACATTCAACAGTAATCCATTTCATTCCCTATTTAGTGACGTAGAGGTTTTCCTAAATGGAGTGGCTACAAATTCATGTACAAATCTCAACCCTTATAGAGGCTACTTGACCAACATGCTGTACTACACTCCAGAGCAACGAGAAAAGGACTTGTCTGCTCAGTTGTTTATTAAAAATGTTGGAGAGACGCTTGATGATAGTGACGTAGGGTACAAGGAGAGGCTTGCGTACACCACAGGCAGTAAATTAGTACAATTGAGTGGCCGACTTGCAGACGCCACATTTAATGAGAATAGGTGGATCCCCCCGAATGTCGAGTGCCACGTTCGGCTAAGAAAGAGTGACCTCAAGTTTCTGCTGGAGCAAAAGACTGTAACAGCCCCTTTTCCATTCAAGATTAAGTTTGAGAGCGTTCAACTGCTTATTCAACGGTACCTCCCACATGAGGACATTGTGAGACATCATAATGCGTTATTCAGTCAAGGGAGAAAGATGGTTCTACCACTTTCGCTCATTTCGTTAAAAAGTTTCCCTATTCAGAGTCAGACTAATGGGATTATCAGCTCCAACTTGTTTGCAGGCCATTTGCCCAAGGCATTGTTTGTAGGACTAGTCCCATTAACATCTTTTCAAGGAAAGGTGGATTCGGACAGCTTTTATTTTAAACGACAAAACTTGAAACGCATGAAGGTCATCTTGGATGGAGAGTCGATCAACAGCAAAATGGTTCAGATTGATTCTGATGAAAAATGTCTGGATGCATACAATTCATTGCTCCGGTGTCTGCCTGAAAAGTCTATGGGGATTGGATTAAGCAGGAAACAATTTCTTGACGGAAACTTTTTACTATACTTTGATATTAATGCATCACGCAGTATTGCTCGCTTCAGCGCTAGCAGATTTGGAAGTCTAAAGGTAAGATTGTAACAAAAATGGTATAAAAAGACTTGTAACTAATTAATTCATCTCATTTCAGCTCGAATTGGAGTTCCATACCACAATTGCAGCACCACTGTGTGTAATCGTCTACGGAATATTTGATAGCATCTTTACGATTGACCAGAACCGAAATATTGAGACAGACGGAGGAATCTCGTAGTATGGACACGCTAACGCTCTACCTTAAAGGAACCCAGCTGCTAAGCGAGGCAAATGTAGATTTTTATGTTTTAGCCAAGGATCAGGTTTCTGAGGTAATTTTCAGAGATAGACCAATCTGCATTATAGCCAATACACTTGGTTCAAAGGAAAAAAATATTATGGGCCACTGGTTGGCCTTGTATTGTACAAAGACGAGTGATGGCTACACTTGTGAAGTGTTTGACTCGTACGGTGAACGAATGGAAAAGTACAAGTTTGATCCATGCCTGATAATAACCAAGGAGAACACACTCGAGTTGCAGTCGGCCGAGTCTGAAATTTGTGGCATCTGGTGCCTGGTTTATCTATTATACAGATCTAGGGGCAAGACCATGAAGAACTTTCAGGCTCTCTTTTCACAGGATATGAAAAAAAATGACGAATTGGTGGTGAGGATGTATAAGAGGGAACTTAATCAAATTGGAGCAAAGACTATCAAATGTCTTGAGGGAGGTCAGAGGGGAGCACCAAGGCAGGTATAAAACCGAGATAAAGCCAATAATTGTTCATTACTAAGACAACAATGAAGCTATTCACAAGTCCTAAGTGGGTTCTCGCCCTTTTTGTGTTACTTGTAGGGGACCTAGAAGCACTAAACAACTCTAGCGTACAAACTCGCTGCCTTGACTGCGTGAAACAGGATGGGATTTTTCTAAGAAAAGTCTATAGCCCCTACACTGGAAGCGTCTATCACTGTGTCCCGTCAACAAAAAAAGTAGAAACTATAGCTTTTATCGTTCGGTACGCTTGTATTGCGGACCAATGTTTTAATAATTTTGAATCGACCCCATTAACAATTTTCAATAAAGATGACATTAGTTGCAATGTCACTGAAACAGAAATTGTACTACCGACGTCTGACTATTTTGACAGTTTTTTAATCTTTTTATTGTGTACTATCATTACCCTATTTTCGATTCTATTGGCTTTGATTCCCTACGTAAAGACGCACAACCCAATCATGACCCAGTCAAGCCGGAATCAAGCCCTTCGTCGCATGGAGAGAGTCGTCTCTAGAGAGCTAGAGCAACTTGCAACAGCCGCAGCCTAACTTCCATCATGGTAAGAGAAACAGACACGTCCAGAAATGCCAGGAGACTTGGACCTTCCCAGTATTTCTGATAACATGTAAATTTTATTACTCATGATATCAGAAAGGCTTGGAAGGCCCACTCTTGATATTCGACAGTCTGGATTGTTGAAAATCAAATTTTGTGGTCGTTGCATTGGATCATATCATGAGAGCATGAAAGATTTATCGTGCGTCATGGGATGGTCTGATATTACGCTCACAGGATCCACCGTGGGTTCTACTGAATGCCAACGAGGTTGGGTCATTCGGTGTATCTGTGCTGAATGTCTTTTAAAAATCATTTAGCATAAATACACACGATTGCCACATTCTCGAGATTTGTCTGCATTGTTGGAGACTGGATACTTTGAGGCTGTGGTATCGCACTATCTCATTACAGCATGATTGTTGTATTATTCATGCTTAATGAGATAGTCAGATAGCACACTCGTTAATTCTCAAGGGAGATTCGAGGGAGATTTACGCTGAGGTTGGGTTAATCGGCGTATCGATGTTAAATGTGTTGTAAAAAATCATTTAACATTGATATGAACGAGTAACAAACTCTCAATATTCGTCTCAATGTTTAAAATTCCTGGCCAGTAATATTTGCAAAAGTATGAATAATCTATCCGTGTCTGAGCAATATGCGAATTATCTATATTGTGCAGACATGAATGGAAAATTCACTCTTGCATCTCCTGCAAAGACACATTGGATGCAATATGCAAACTGTTTACCCTACCAATGCCAAAATCTCACTTGCTTGCCAACTTTTAACATGCCCTATCCCATTCATTGCACAAAGTGCACGTACCTACTGCATTTTTACAGACTGCTTTGCACACGGCACTGCAATCGTTCTATTTTCAGTGCAATATGCATAATGCTACTCTGATGCATATAAAATGATGCTGAAAATGTTTAATTTGCAATACAGTTTCAAACTTACAAGAATGAAGATCATCTGCTGCCTTATTCTGGCCTTTTCGGCCTTTGCTGCCGCCGAGCTCCCAGAATTCTGGGAAAAGTTTAACGCGACGGCCCTGCTAGCCTGCAGGGATTGTGTCAAAGAGGGAAACATCTACTTGATGAACCGTGTCCCTCCAGAGGCACATAAGTCTTTCTGCTGGAACGGGACGTTCACTGAAGAACTCCATCCACTTAAAGCCGTGGCTGGATACGTCTGCCCTCCCGGGTTGGTTACTTGATTTAAATTTATTATTTATATTTTATATTATATTACATTTATTATTCAGATAAATTGATTTAACATATTGTAATACATTCTATAGCCCAGAGAAGGATCATTCGCAGTGCGGATACCCCATCTCACCAACCTTCTACTTCTTGGAGGAGATTGACTGTGATAATTCACAGCTCGCAGGTGGGAAAGGAACATCTGAAAAAAAAATAAAAGAAACTAAAGTTTTATTTATCCTTGTTTTCAGAGGCCCCACAGGATGCAGCCTTCAGGAACCACACCGAGTTTCCATCGCCTCGTGAGTGGTTCATGAATCGTAAGTAAACTTTCTACGAGTTACGAGTAATAAACTATTCACTAACGACACTATTATCTTTTAGTGAAAGCAAAAGTGGCAGACAAAATGTATCGGGACATTTGGGGATACTTGTCGCTCATCTTTTGAGTAAGCACTACTGATCAGAACATTAGTAAAGTAGTTAGTAAACTTTTAGTAGTAAAAAAGTAGTAGTAGTAGTAAAAAAGATTTAATAAAATCTTACCAGAGCAAGCATAAAATTGTCTTTTCCAGCATACTTGATTACAAACGGGGTCGCTTCACTATAACCTCTTGAAACAAATCTTCATAGTCGTCGTCTTCATCAGAGAATGTGTAGTCATCCTCTTCATCAGCAGCATCTTCACTTTGACTGCCAGACTCACTTTCACTCTCACTCGTAGAGGCACACTCTTCATCAACATCATCAGTTTCACTGCCACTTTCACCAGGCTCACTTTCACTCGTAGAGGTCTCAGCCCACTCACGTTCACTGATTGACTTTAAAAGGGCTTGCTTGGCGACTTCTTGTTGTTGCTTGTAGACATCCGCAGTCACAGGTCTGCACTCTACACTGTAAACTTTTTTGTTATTCGAGGCCACTACACACTCTTTACAATAATATTTTTGCAAGTCTCGTTCACAATCAGTAAAGCACTGATAGAGTGGATTCACTACCTCAGTCACAAATCTTGTGATTCCAGCTGCTTTATTTTCCTTTACTGTGGCCATCAGTGTAGCTTTATTATAGAAATTTTCTTTTCTCGGAACACTGGATGTAAACACTTGCTTGAAGTCATTGTTGACGCGAATGACGTGCTTTGACGATGAACTTCCAGATGCTCTCACTCTTGGTGATAATATTGTTTTGACGCCTTCACCGTAGATTTTATCCTTGGCGACGAATAGACACGATAGACTACAGTTACTAAACATATTAATGATTCCCAAATCTTGCAAATACTTCCCAGGAACCCAGTTCACTGTTTCTTCGTGTTCCAACTTTCCAACGTTGAATGCGTTGAAGTACTTTGCAATTGCTTTTGCGTGACTTTCCAGTCCAAAGTTGGTCTCGCCTCGTTGCCTCTCTGCACGAACTTTTCGTTCTTCTGCCACCTGCTGTCCATTCTTCGTTTTGGTAGTCGTCTTACGCATTCGCTTCCTCTTTTTCTCCACAACAGTTTTCTCAATGTTTGAGCCGTTTGGATCATAGAACTCCACTTGTCGTGTCGTATTGTTGCAGACAAACATGCAACAATGAGCCCCATCGTTGCCGTATACCACGAACGGTATCAAGTACAGGCTCGCGCGTCGAACTCCAAGAAGCAGCGAAGGATATGGTGAAAACAAACACCATTGAAAGCCATCCTTCCCCTTGAACTCTCCTTCGATGAAACTGAGAGGAAAGACATATTTTCTTTTTTCCTCCTCCTCTACCTTTGCATCTTGTTCAAGATGCATAAATGTTGAGCAGTAGTCGACATATCTTCTATCATGCCCTTTTCCCTCACTCCACGCTGTCTTGAATTTTTCCAACAATCCTCCGGGAAGTTCGAGTCCAACACACGACTTGAATGGTTCATTCTTCAAAGTCTTCATTCTGTTTCGCGCAAAAAATGCCACCCTTGCACGATACATTACTTCGTACACTGGTTTGAGAAGCTTACAAGAGATGTGACAATGAAGTTGAAGGTAGTAAATGGCATCCTTAATGTAGTACTCCTCGAGATACTTGCGTGGTTGGATATTATAGCGGACAAATGCATTTTCCTGTGCAGAAGCAACAATCTTCCTTTTGCTCATACTCTTATTTGAGCACAGGATCCTACCATCCCGTTCCCGTTGCTTCATCCTCTTGGATGTAAAGTAGGCAACTCTGTACAGCTCTCGCCAAAATCCAGGCACAAGTAGAGGACCATAGTCATAATTATTCTTGGCTGCTGCCTTTTTTGCAGCTTCCAGTGTGTGGCGCTCCAAGATTTCTTCAGTACAGAATTTGAGTAATCCATATCGCTTCTCCTTCAGAGCGTCAAAGTCTGGAAAGCTTCCACCCGGCAGTCTACGTGTCCTTTTCATCCCTTGACTTGCCTTGTTGGCCATTTTCTTCCTAAAGCCAGTCATGCCTTCGGAAACAAAAACTTTGTGGTCCAATTTCTTTTGTGCACCAGCTGAGAGAAACTTTATTTTTCTTGGGCGTCCAGCACGTCGCTTTATAACCTGAAATCAAGCAATGTAATTGTTAATAAAGTTTAAACAGATACATTTAGTTCTTTTGCATAAGCGTTTATTTATAAGGCACAGTCAATTATTTAAGTTCACAAATTGGCACAAAATTGTTGACATTAAATTTTATAAGCGTTTTCATATTTCATAAAGCGTTAAAGCGTGGTTCCTTGTTTATTGTTCCTTGTTCCTTGGTGCAAGCGTCTTGTTAGGTTCTTCATTTCTTCTTCTTTGCCTTCTCAGCTACTTTCGTTGCCTTTTTAGCTGCTTCTTCTGCCCTTTTAGCTGCATTCTCGGCCTTCTTCCTAGCAGCCATCTCCAAGTTGTATAGCTGCGTATCTGAGAAGAAGTAGCTGAAAATAAATCAAAGTCGTTAATATTATGAAATCCCAATCTTTACTCGTGTTTTTAAAATAATTATACAACTTACTTCTTTCCCCTTGATGACGAAGGAGCACTCTTCCTGGCAGCTTTAGTGGCCAATGCCTTCGTTGGACGTGTCCCAGCTTGGGTGGCCGTTTGGCTCGTTCCAGGAGCGTTCCTTCGAGCAGTTTGTTTAGTTCTTGCTGACAAATTTTCTTTCTTGTTGCCATCAAATTCTGGATTTGGAGCATACGTAAGAGAATGCTGAGATTGGACATGAACGCCAAACTGCTCGATCTTGATTGCGTAGTAACAAGCCTCACACAACTTGTATCCTGCTGGAAGAGCTGTGCAACAAGCAAAAAACATGTACAAACTATATTTAGACTTACTTTCAAGCTACCTTCGTTCTCAGGCTGGGACTTGGTCCTTTTCGTTCCAGATGGGCCTGGTTGTTGGTTGTCCATGTCTAAAAACATCATAGACTGTTAAATTTTGATGATTGATAAGCATATTCAAGTTTGCAGATAAACTAAATAAAATATCACACTTTGGTAATTCACGAAAATTCCAATTTTTAGCCAATTATGGGCCAAATTTGAAATTTTATAGATTAACGGGCATGAATACTCGTGGATAACTCGGCAGTAATGGTTAGGGTCACACAAGTAACTCTAAAAAAGAAAAAATGATGAAAACCATTATTTACATTCTCGTTGGCACAATGATGAAAATTCCGGATTTTGGTTATTTTTTAACGGAATTTGAAATTTCATGCATAAACGTGCACGTCTTGTCAAAACTAACTCAGCAGTTGTAGGTAGAACCATAGAGCAAGGCCTACAAACTAAAAAATGCAATAACCTGTCAACACCATTGCCACATGATGTGTGTCTGTCTGTGACAATACGAAATCATATTGCAATAATGAGGATTTCGGCCAATTTTAGCCAGAATTTCAAATTTTGTGTATACACATGCACGTCTAATCAAGACTAGGTCAGCAGCTGTGGCTAGGGTCACACAAGTGACTCTGAAAAGGACAAAATGATGAAAACCTATATTCATATTGTCGTTGGCACAATGATGAAAATTCCGATTTTAGGCTATTTTCCAACAGAATTTGAAATTTCATACATAAACGTGCACGTCTTGTCAAAACTAACTCAGCAGTTGTAGTTAGAGCCATGGAGCAAGCCCTACAAATTAAAAAACTGAAATAACCCGTCAACAACATTGCCATGTGTGTCTGTCTGTGACAATATGGCATCATATGGCAATAATGATGTTGCATGTATGTTGAAACACAATCCCTCCTGGAGAAGATGGAAGCCTACTTTTAATCATTATCTTTTCCCCACTTCTACGAGCCGTTCCATTTTACACAAACTTTGGAACAATACAGACTAATGATCTCTAAATCCATAGCAGACCAACAGCAAATATAGACTTAATCATTAAATAGCTCTGAGTATTAAAACTGAGTAATTAATAACCTCATTAAGCCTTATTATTGTTTTCCAGTTATTAGATTCGATTATTTCTTAAAGCATTTTCGTTTGTGGAAAATTTAAGATTTATTTTATGTGTATCATGCTCGTTGTGTTTGTTCCGATTTTTATATAGCTGAAATCTCGTATTTTTATACCAACACGTTATTCCGGTCCAATAGACAGACATATGCCTTAATTATGGCCGATTGAGTTTATCTGTAATTATACACATACTTGTACAGTATATTGTTTAAGGTTTATTTATGATCGAATCATGAATTGCGATATTACATGAAAGGCTCCACACGTCCAGACTGCTTGTACATTATACTATGTATATTATTGTGAATGAATCGATGATCCTTGTACTTGTGTATAGCTTTAATTGTGTATTTTGGACAGTTGAAAGGCAATTCTCTGTAGAGACACTTTCACTAGTAGTAGTTAGTTCACTTCATATATCTACTTTCCTTCTATCATCAGTAAATTGAAGATCCGAAGCAATGCTACATATTATTATGTAGTACGACAATGAGAAAAATGACAATCGTTGGATACAAGATACAACTACTTCTAAAGTTTTGCTTTAAATACCTGTAGTGACAAGAATATAATTGTTATTGTGGACAACTTCTGAATTCCTCGACTTTCTACCGTACCTTACCTACCTACCTCGTTAAAAAGGACTCTTATAAGCAAGACATAATTGAGGCTTTTCATTATATTGTGTTCGACTTTTTGTTTTAGTGAAAAAATACTGTATTACATTTCACCTGTTATAATCTTGACAGAATAAACTCATGTTTATTACGCAATCCAATTTTAAGTCATTGCTCTATTATAATGAAGCTCCAGATTTTATTATGCATTTCTTGAATTAATATTTTGCTACAGATGTACTATCCTAAATACATCAGCAGAGTTTTATTGTACATTTAAGAAGGCAAAGTTAAGTTATTTTTCATGAGGTAAACGCGTACAGCCGTCTTCTTTATTGTGGATGATTTTCTGCAGAAGATCCATGTCACACAAAGTCACATATTGGTGAGTTATTTTTTCTTCAGAAACCTGAACGACTCGGAATCCACTAGGATCCTTTCCCATAGGGGCTCCTACGGCTGCAGTGACCACCTCTTCAATGTCTTTATACATTCCTCCTGCATTTCGATGATAGTGACCACAGAAAATATACCTCACTCCTACACAGCATAAGAATTCATTCATTCCTTCCTTAGTTTTCTTTAGAATTTTATGAATGGCCATAAGTAGCTATTTTTGATGTGGCGACAACATTCTAATATTTATTATTAGTTTCCTAGAATGTTGTTGCACATGCATAAATACCATTGTCTCTAAGAATTTCCAGAAGTTTGATCCTCTCTGCTTGCTCAATATTGAAGTACTCCTTGGCCTCATTAGGATCGTTGATGAAGTATGGGATGTGTTGGAAGACAACTGCAATAAAAGCTCAATATTTATGTGTATAGTGTATAGTAATAAGAATAAACTTCACATACCGATATGCTTAGCACTTGGATCAGCAATGGTTTGTATGAACTTCATTTGCATGTCGGTCTGTTCTGGAAGAGCAGTTGGAGCTTCAAAGTACTGAGAATTTAGGACTACGAATTTGACTCCTCCAACCCAAAACGAGAAGACATCCGTACCAAATTGGCTTCGATAGACATTCAGACTGTGACTAGTGGGAATGTTTCCGATATCATGATTTCCACAGACACAAATCAGCTTTACTGCAGGATCCAGCTCCTCAAAGACTTTCACAAAATCTGCATACTGCTGCTCTCGAATCTTCTCCGTATCTGTTTAGTTTATAAAGTTGCCGCAATGATGTCTTGAAAAATATTCACCAGGCTCTGAACATTCTAAAGACTCACCTGGATTTGTTGGGAAAGCGTCAAGCATATCTCCGCAGATGACATAAAATCTTGGCTTTGGATTCATCTCGTTGATTCGCCTGATAGATTCTCTACTCAGTCGAATATCTTTTGTCCAGTTGGGAATCGGGGACTTCAGTAAATACCCGTCAATCATACCGTACTGGGTATCAGCACCTTGAATAAATGTGAATGGACCGTTCCATTTTCTCTCTTCAGCGTCATTTAGGAGATCCGTCAAATCCGACGACTTGAGTTTTAACGGATTGGGGAAGGAATTTTGTGACATTTCGGTATTCGGTATCCAAATGTAGACGATGAGCCAGTAAAGTCGTATCTATTGTTATATACAATTCAGTCCTTTAGTTAGAACTTCCAACTACGAGATTTTCAAGTTTGATTAGTGTCCAGTATTTCATTTCAACTTTTCAACTGCTGAGAAGAATTTCAGAGTATAATCAATACTCAGACTCGGACGCAAAAAAGACTGATGAAATGAATATGATACACAAAATTAAAATTGCCACAGATCCTTGCGATTGTGATTTGCGATGATTTTTTAAGAGACAATGCAGATTTGCAGATAACCAGAATCCGGCCAAGTCATATTATTATACCTAATATATATTGGTTATCTAACTATGAATGTAACATCGTGCCAATTCCAGTCACCTGCTTTCGGTTTCGTGTCCTGCGTGGGTGGTAGATCATCATCGTCACCTCTTTTACAGCTATACAGTCGTGTTTCTTTCCACTATTCTACTCGTATTTCCCTACTTCGTATAACCGTTTTGCATAAATTTCTGTCTCTACTAGTCTCAATCTCAATATTAATCATTTATAGCCTAACTCTGTCTATAGCATCTTTAGCATCGAAAATATATCGAAATCTGTAGATTCATGCGTACGGGGGAAGCTAGCAATCTACCTACACTACACTAAAAAAGAGAATAGCCCATCAGAGACACATGCAGGCTGCACAAAGATCATATTGTAAATGCTTGATTTTAGGTTTGAGTCCGTCCGTATTCCGTCCGTATTCCGTCCGTATTCCGTCCGTATTCCGTCCGTTGTCCGTATTGCTGTTCGATTCTCAAAGTGTCAATAATAACTGTCAAAATAGATTAAGGTTATTAGCTGTATGTCATCGATAGTAAATATTTTTACTATTGAAATATTATTATTACTGGTTCAGTTTTTACAATTCTTTATTTTATAATTCAACAGAAAACACCCATTCTAAGCTATTTCGCCATAATCGCCATAAATCATAATTTTCATGAACTGTTCCTATTCTTATTTATAATAACAGCAGTAGACCATCAGCAGACTCATCAACCATTTACAAATATAAAAATTATAAAATTATGAAGCCCTTCAGTAATCAGTAGTACTTTTCCTCATCTTTAAAAATCAGTGACAAAAAGGCAGGCTTGGACTCCATGAATCATGCACCGCCTTGCCCCAACTCCCCGCTTTAAAAAAACAAAGATATATTCCTACCTACCTAACCTTCCCTGAAATTCTGAATTGATCCTGATCCTACTGGATTTAAAAGATTTAAAAATTGTTCATCTTCATAGCAAAGTCCCTGCCTGCATCTTGCATCTTGCACATTAACTCCCCTTCACCTTCACCCGACCCCACCACCATCTGCCTATGGAGTCTACGTGCATCTGCCATGTATGCCAAGCTGAACATAACGAAGGAAAAAACCGTGACGTCACATCGAGGACTTTCTAGATCGCCTCATTACTTCCATGCATCACTCCGCTAATGCCTACACTTATCTGCACTTACCTTATAATAATTCTACTTCGAAGCCCGATCATTCGTAAGAACTGTGGTTATCTAACGTACTGTAATCTTTGAAATCTAAAAATAAGTGAGCTTAGGGTCTGGTAAGGAATGGAGAAGGAAGGACTAGTTGGTGTAGTCACCATGGAGAGCGGAGGAGTACAGGCTGAGTGTCCTTAGGACGAAGAACGTCGCAGCAGATCTCTCACACTCTCTTGAGCATTCATCGAGGAAGGTCGCACGCTCGCTACTCCAGCCAGGGTCTATTTTCATCCGCATTGATTCACCTCGTCGCAAGATTTCGAAGAAATAGTTCGTCCTGTTCGTCACAAGCACTCAGTCAGGAAGTCAGATAGCATTTATTCAGCATTTTCACCATTTTCAAGAGGACAGAGGCAGTTTCAACCCAGTTATTCGGTCGGACGATTGTTTTGAGTGGGATCGTTCTTTTTCAAGGTAAGAAATCATTTTTATTGTGTTTAAATGTTTTTATTGGGATTGTCGTGGATTGTCATTGTAGATAACGTAATGTATGCAGAGAGAGATAAGTTAGTTGTTATTAAGTGAGGTCATTGCGTAAGTAGATTTACATGACATATTATGAGGCCTAGATCTTCATGTTTTTTATATCAATCAAGCAGAGCAGTTCATATAAGTTATTCTGATGACCTCATTCGGATTTAATTTAGATTTGCGAAACGTAAGTAGGAAATCGTCAGGACCAAAATGGCGTCGAGGACAAGAGAAAGGCTGAGCTTTACGCGCAGGCTAGGAACGCCCTGTGGGTCTTTGTTAGTCGAGTCTAGGGGAGATGTTGGTGTGCGGGGGTCTGTGGTAGAAGATCAGTATCGGATGCAGAAGGACGAAAGGGTTGAGTTGGTGAGGTGCGAAATGCGCAGACATTTTGTTCAGCTTTAACTGCGTAGTTCTGCTACAGAGCAACATGTGGAAACTTCCGAGTAGAGGAGGTGAGCTGTAAGCTGTAGGGATAGGGATTACGAAGAATTCAGACCCCCTGGCTTTATGAGTCAGTGATGGTGACGGTGGAAGTGGTACGTGATGACTTGATGACGTAAGGCTGTAAGGCTGTATGGTGTCATTTGAGACTCACTTGGGAATTAAGTTGCGTCAGCGTCACAAAATTAAGATAATTAATTCGCATTGTCCAAGCCTCTCTTCATCCACTGGGACGGTCTTCTGTGAGGTACTCGGTCAGCAAAAGAGAGGAAACTAATATTAGGGTTTGTTTGATAAACGCATGAATTTCTAAATAATTCTTGGGATTTTAAACAGATCATACATTCACTTTTTACTTG
Organism: Isotomurus plumosus; assembly: GCA_034696705.1. NCBI lineage: Eukaryota > Metazoa > Arthropoda > Collembola > Entomobryomorpha > Isotomidae > Isotomurus > Isotomurus plumosus. The sequence continues at coordinate 29,945 of JAQIWV010000014.1, forward strand.
TAAACTTAATTTTGCTGCGAAATACATAACTGCTTACTAGATGCTGATTTACTTGGCAAAACTTCAGTTGCTTAACTTCTAAATCCATTTCAAATAAATCCGCAATACCACAATTTCGTAAATTAAAATTAATTAGTGTTTATCTTGTGTCATAATGACTATGGTGTGCGTGTGGAGTGGAAGAATTGGGTTGAGAAGCAATCTAGCAGTTGAAGTTGAGTTTTAAAACAAATTGAGAGCAAGTGAGCAAGCAATATTATTGTGGGGAATTAGAGGCAGTATATTATGTAATTGTGAATGGTTAATGGTGGTACGTTAAACTTAAAACTTGTACCTAATTGCATTCCTTTTTGTGTATTTGCAGGTACTTGGTGCCGTAGTGTTCGTTGATCTTTCCGAGAATCCCACTGACTGGATCTTGTTTCCTGTGTCGTTTCCAGTCTTGCCAAACGGTTGGTAATTTAAGCTTAAGCTTACACCCAATCACTCTTGCATCGTTTATTCGATTGAGTTGTTGATTCGTGACTCAACTCTCATACTTAAAATGAAGGTCGCTGTTCCTAAACATTGCATAAGCAATACTGACCCTACTAAAGATCTGACCACGAAGGATTTGTTAAATTGGATATCAGATGTGACCATAAAGCGTAGACAGTTTAGGAAGTCTACGAGATGCAGCAATCTAGTCGCGGAGGCAATTTTGTCGTCAGCTCTAAGAGAAGCTAAGAGAGAGCTAGCTTGTAAGCAGGAGGAGAGAATGATTAAGTTGAAACGCTTTTGTAAACGATTTAGTACAGAGTCAAGTGACAATTCTACTTATTCAAACGAATCTTCCAAAAGCTCTAATTCTAATGACTTGAATGTCAAGTGCTCAGACTCTAAAACAGTAGAAATGAACAATTCAATCGTCAGTATGAACGTGAACTGCTATCAGTGGACAAGTGATCATCAGCAGAATAATGATACTAACTATTACTCCTGTGCAGCAGCGTACGAGCCGGATAGTCAAAATGAAGATGATGTAGATAGCTGCTTGCAAAGTTTAGAGAACTTTTTCAATGATCTGAAGTCAGTTAAGGTATAAGTTATTCGAGTCTAATAATTCTTTTTTTCCAAAATGATTTCGCTTTTCTCGTTCCTTACAAACCTGTTTTGAAAATGGCTAGTTTCACCTTTATCAAATAGAAATAGCCATTAAACTGTGATATTAATGTAATATGTTGATGTAAAAATCTAAGACTCAAGACTGTTTATCTGTAGGAGTGAATATTTTATACTTTACTGGATACGCTGCTGAAAATGAAGTTAATGAACATAACTTGTATACATGATACATTGTGACTTGTGTTAATTGATTTATTGTTGATGAATTGCATAATATCAAATGGATGGCTCTTAATTGATTACAGTCTAACCGGCCGAATAAGCAATGGGTTGGCTGCCGCTGATCCATTCCATGACAGGTCAGAAGCGACGAGACCTTTGTAGGACATGGAGACTAGATGGTGTCACATAGCCATGAGATTATCCGAGTACGACCTCAGAGGAACAAACGGTAGCTAAGTCTGGTCCATGAATTGCATAAGACGAAAACAATCCCTGATTTAGAGCATTAAGGTTGCAAAATGGGATTTGTGGAGAATGTTTAAGTACAACTTCCTTGCGTCCAACCATCAATGGCACCACTTCATGGTTAATCTGCAAAGACGAGGAAGCATACTCTTCAGAAAGGATAAATAAAACCTACTGCAGGTGCAGGTAGAACATACTGGTTCTGAAGGTAAATCTAGCCGTCCAAATCGAAAGTAACATGCGGGTTACCAGTAAGTTGAGATTTCTAGCACTGTCAGTAGGAAATTCTACATGATTATGAGAGGGGATGAAAGTGGTGGAAGAAATGGATTTCTTAGTATTCGATTGCAGTAACGATTTGAAATTGGGTGGAGTCCCTGTACGCGTGAGAAAACTTCTTCGTAACTTCTACCTTGTATGATGATAAACCCAAGCGATTTCGGTGATCATCGAGTTTCCAAATGTTGCCAATAATTTAGAGCTTGCAAACTACAGCTTGTTGGGTAATTTTCGACGATTTACAATTTAACCATAAAGGTTTTAACTAACTTGTGTGGAGGGTATGTTGATGTCTATTAGCCTTAGGTTTCAAATTTGCGAATCCTGAACGCAT
>JAQIWV010000015.1:0-31129 GCA_034696705.1 Isotomurus plumosus
GCAGTGGGGGTAACAATGGGGGAGGTGGGGGGTCCTACGCGAGTGCCAGTGGGGGCGGCTCCTCCGAGGAGGGGGCCGTGGGGGAAGTAATCTCGTTCACATTCCAGGGAAAAACCAGGAACGTCAAAATAAACAAACTCATCGCGGAAGGTCAGCACACACAACTCTCGGGGTCAAATAAATAGGGGAGTGTCAATATATTGATTTGGTTGCAGGGGGGTTCTCGTTCGTGTACCGGGGGGTGGATGTCCAGTCGGGGGAGGCCGTGGCGGTCAAGGTCAGTTGAGGTCATTTGAGGGGCGTGTGTCAGGTCATCAAGCTCTGTGTTATAATTTGACCCTGTAGAAGATGTTGTCGGTGGACGGTCCGTCGCTGAAAGCGATTGAGGAGGAGGTCGAGTTCCTCGGTCAGCTGAGTCACGTGAACGTTGTTCGCTTCTTCGGGTCGAGTGTCCTCCGGAGGTCGCAGAAGCGCGGGGAGCACTTCATCGCGATGGAGTTTTGTCCCGTTCAGCTTCCGACGCCGCCGCTGCGGATCCAGCACACCACGCAGGTCTTTGCGCAGACCTGCAGGGCCCTCAAGTACCTTCACGACTTTGGGATCGTTCACAGGGACATCAAGGTACGTCTCTTTCAATGATATGTTCAGGGTGATGCTAATGTTTTTGTTGCCTCTGTTATAGCTGGAGAACCTGTTGATAGGAGTGGACGGGTTGTTAAAGTTGGTTGACTTTGGTTCGTGTACGATGGAGAAGGTGTATCCGTCGCCCGAGTGGTCCATGTCGCGTCGGACGATCGTCGAGGAGGAGATGGCGGCCAAGACGACTCCCATGTACCGCGCACCGGAGATGCTCGACCTCTGGTCCAACTACCCCATCGACGAACGCGTTGACCTCTGGGCGCTGGGGTGTCTGTTGTTTGTTTTGAACTTTGGCCAGCACCCCTTCCACGACTCCAACAAGCTCGCCATCCTCAACGCCAACTACTCCTTCCCCAAAGGCACCTCCGACTCCGGACCCATCGTCACCGTCATCCGCGGACTCCTCAAGGTCAACCCCGCGGACAGAATGAGCATCGGCGGCGTCTTCGAGGTCCTCCAGTCCATCGCAGAGTCACAGGGGTTCGGACTCGGCGACCCACTTCCATTCAAACCCGTCGCCAGCCCAGTCACCGCGCACAGGGAGGAGCACACCGAGGACGAAGGAGGTGGTGGTGGGGGTGGAGGGGGCATCGTCAACCCGCTCAGCGGCAGGGATCATCATACTCAACAGGGTGGTGCTACATTTCCCCTCGGGGGAGGGGGGGCTGTGATCGGGGGAAGTCTCCTCAGCAGTCTCAAGGGTCAGTTCCAGTTTTTCTTGCATATTTGCTGTCTGGTGCTGATTTGGTTTGTTGTGCAGGAGGAGCGGCGAGTTTGCTGAAGAACATTAAGGAGCAGAGTCAGCAGTACCTGGCAGCGGGGGCGACAACCAGCAGCAGCAGCAGCAGTGGTGGTCTTCAGCAGCAGCAACCGCAGCATAATAGTCAGTCGAGTGGGCCCCCGTCGCGCCCCCCTCCGCCGGTGTCCCCGCTGGCCTCCCGCAACATTGAGTTTGAGAACAAGGAGTACGACGAGCACCACCGACCGCCGCCCCCACGACCTCCAGCCCCGCCTCCTGCAGCAGCCACAGCACCACCGAGTCGACCTGCTGCGCCCCCGAAGCCTCCCCCGCCAAAGAAGATTATTGAGGACGAGATTCCAGTCGAAGCTGCAGTCGTCGTCGACAACCTTTTGGACATCGGGACAACAACTTGTGCGCCGCAGCAGCAACAGACACCAAATAGTGGTGCGGCGTTGTCGAACGCAGATCTCCTGGGGGACCTCTTCGGGGGGTCCAGCGGCGTGGGTGGGGGGAAGGAGGATGATCTCTTTTGGGGTAGAGGAGGTTCCTCGGGGGCTGGGAGCAGTAGTGGGGGGGACCTCCTGGGCGACCCCTTCGCCTCGATTCTTAACGTCGGGTCTTCCACCAGACAGCAGCAACCGCAGCAGCCGTCTCAGCAGTTTCCCTTTGGCGGCGCGTCTAGTCTTCCGCAACAACCGCTTCTTCAGGTGAGACCTCTTTACACAAATTCACTGTTGTGTTGCAGCGATTGAATTCAAGCTTATTTTGCATTTAAGCCGTCGTCGTCGAGTTTCCACAACCTGAGCGGAGGAAACTTCCATCAGCCTCCTCCTCCAGTGACCTCGAGTCTCCTGGACCCCATCGGCGTCGGCAACCGCGGCTTCATGCAGAACAAGAACAGTTCGAGTCCCAATTTGTCCGACTTGATTCTGGACGACCTGATGGGTCTGGGCGGAGGCGGTTCTTCGCATCCTCCTCCTCCTCCCCCGTCTGTCATGAACAAGTCGAATCCCTCGCTGAACAAACCGAATTACAACAGGTCGACAATATTCGACAGCGGCGCCGCCGCAGCATCAGCGACGACCGGGAAGCAAACGTTGAACGACGTGTTTGGTGAGATTCTGACGTCGCAGGGGTTCAGTGGCCCTGGAGGAGGAGGAGGCGTCAGCGGCGTTGGCCCAGGAGGACGAACGATAAACGAGATGCGTCGGTTGGAGGCGCACGCTTCTCCGTCTGCGGACCCAGTTCGTCTTCGGATCTCCGAGTGGCGCGAAGGAAAGAAGAAGAACATTCGAGCGCTGCTGGCGTCGCTGCACACGGTCACGTGGGAGGAGTGTTTATGGGAGGAGACCAACATGTCGCAGATGGTCACCCCCGCTCAAGTTAAAAAGACGTACAGGAAGGCCTGCCTCGCCGTCCACCCCGACAAGGTGGTCTCCATCAGAGAAACTCTCTCGAGTTATTCTAACGTAATGTTTTCTGTTGCAGCAAATGGGTCGGGAGTGGGAGGACCTGGCAAAGATGATATTCGTGGAGCTGAACGAGGCGTGGGCAGCCTTCGAGGAGCAGCAGCAGCAGTGATGATTCCCTTTTGTACTTTTTCGTTGTAGAGGACAATAAAAGCTGAGCAAGATTTTTTTGAATTTTTATTAATGAGATGCTGCAAGAAGGAGACAAGGGTCAAAAGAGGGCAGAATCGTCATCAGCAGATAGACATTTTACTCCTGTGCGAGTCTGGCGATGGATCCAGCTCGTCGTCCGCGGATCTTGGTGAGTGCCTGCTCCGACACCTCCGACCGTTCCTCCGCGTCCTCCAGGTCCGTCTGCGCCTTCCGGTACTTGGCCAGGTTCAGCGCCGCAATCTCCTCCTGCGCACACAAACTCTCATTTAACGTCTGAAGACATAATCAACCCCAAAAGTGTCTTACGGCCTCTTCGATTTGTCGTTTGTAAGTTTTGATTTTCTGTTGTAGTTTGTCGACGAGGTCCTGCATGCGTTCGTGGTTCTTGCGGTCCTCATCGGCCTGGAAGGAGAGTTCCTTGATCTTCCGCTCGTTCTTCCGGAGCGACTTTTGGGCGTCGGCGTGTCGTCGCTGCTCCCCGTCGAGTTCTCCCTCGAGCTGTCGGATGCGTTCCTCGAGCTTCGCGATCGCCTTCTTTCCTCCCTTCAGGGCCAAGTTCTCCGCCTCGTTAAGCCGGTTCTGGAGGTCCTTCGCCTGGAGCTCAAGCTGCTTCCTCAGCTTCTCCTGTCCCTGCGCGTGCTCCTGCTCAGCACGAAGCTCGTCAGCAAGACGCGCAGCGTCAATCATCGCCTTCTTCGCCTTGTCGTCAGATAACTTGGCCTCGCTCAGAATTTCCTCCAGGTCAGCCTAACACAATACAAACAGAGTTATAAGAAAGCTCATATGAAGAATCGAAGTAACTGTTTACCTGAAGAGTCTGGAGCTCAGCCTCGAGTTTCCTCCTTGCGGCGGAGAGAGACGCAGCCTGTGCAGAGAGTTCGTTGATTTGTTCGTTGGCGTCGGTGAGTTCCTGTTCGGCGTTCCTCCTGGCGCGGTCGGCCTGCTCCAGAAGCGTCCTCGATTCCTCGAGTTCATTGGCGAGGGCGTTGGCTCTCCTCTCAGCAGAAGAAAGTGCTTCCCTGGCCTCATCCCTGGCTCGCTGCTCGTCCTCGAGAGCGCCCTGGGTCTCCTTGAGGTTCTGCTGGTACCTCTTGATGTTCTTCTGAGCCTCAGCAGCGGCCTTGTTCGAGTGGTCAAGAGCGATTTCGAGCTCGTTAATGTCAGACTCGAGCTTCTTCTTCATCCTGAGAGCCTCAGCTCGGGCCTTTGCTTCAGCCTCGAGAGTAGCCTGGAGAGAGTCAAGAGCTCGCTGGTGGTTCTTTCGCGTGTTCTCAAACTCATCCTCCTTCTCCTGGATCCTCCTGTCAATCTCTTGTCGAACAGTCGACAACTCGAGTTGACCCCTGAGGAGCTTGTTCTCTTCCTGCTCAAGAGCAGCCTCAGCTTCCTCAAGAGCGGCTTGGAGTTCGTCCTTCTCGACTTCCAGACGCCTCCTGGCCTTGTCCAGCTCGTGGATCGCTCGTCCTCCCTCTCCGATCTGGTCCATGAGGTCCTTGATCTCCTCAACGAGGTTCTTGTTCTCGCGGCGAACAGCGTCCAATGCTTCACAAGACTCGTCGTACACTGACTTCAATCGGAAGAGCTCCGTCGAGTAGTTTCTGCACTCTTTTTGCGTGTTGTCCAGTTCTCCAGCGAGGTCGTCGCACCGCTGCTTCCACTCACCAACCGTCTTGTCGAACGCCTTCTGCTTCTTCTCCATCTGGTTCGCAAGAGATTTCGCACGCTCAACCTCCAGCTGCATGTCCTCCAGCTCCGTTGCCAACCTCTGCTTGTTCTTCTCCAGGGCAATCACCTTCTGGTTCACTGACTCAATCGTCTCCTCAGCCTCCGTCAGCCGCGCCTGCAACTTCCTCCTGCAAAAACACACACAAAAGTGAGTTCCAATCTGACGTTCCGTATACCGTAAACTCACTTTCCCTCCTCGAGCTCTTCAGTCCTGGCGATGCCTTCTGACTCGTACTTGGCCCTCCACAGCTGCGCCTCAGCGTTTGCCTTTGAGAGCTGCCTGACGAGGTCAGCCTTTCCTTCAGCCTCCTCGTCAAGCTGTTCCCTGAGTCCGTCCTGGTCGTGTTCGATGGTTCTGAACTTGGCGAGGAGGAGTGCGCGCTCCCTGCTCTCCTCATCCGCAACGCGCTTGACGTCCTCGAGCTGCGTGGCGAGTGAGATTTTGAGCTTGTTGAGCGTCGAGATCTGCGAGTCAGCGTCCTCGAGTTGTCTGCTCAGCTCAGAGTTTTCAATGGCGAGCTTCTTCTTGCTGCCCTCGAGTTCCTGCAGAGTCCGCGCGGCTTCTTCGTACTTGGCCTGAATGTCGCCCAGCGTCGCCTGCCACTGCTTGTTCAACTTCTCCTGACCTGCCTTCTCGTTCGAAAGGTGGTCCATCGCCGAACGGATGTCGTTCAACTCACTCGCCATACCCGCACGCTCCTTCTCCGCCCTAAACAATTCATCAGTTAATCACTCTGTAGTTTGCTAATTACCCAATATGAGTGAATACCTGGCCTTGAGTTTGTTGAGTGTGTCGATTTGCTCGGCCATTTCTGCGGTGGCGTCGTTGTGTTTCTTTCTGATTCCGGCCATGGAGCTTTCGTGCTGAATGTTGGCTTCCTCAATGTCCCTCCTCAGCTTCGTCAGCTCCGCCTCTCGCTTCTTGTTCAGCTCGATTTGCGCGGACGTCGCTCCTCCGGCCTCGTCGAGTCTTTCAGAGAGTTCCTCGAGGTCACGCGCGAGGTCAGACCGTTGCTTCTCAGCCTTGGCCCTCGCTTGCCTCTCGGCCTCGAGTTCCTCCTCGAGCTCCTCGATTCTTCCCTGGAGCTCCTTGATTTGTTTCTGGAGTTTGGAAACCAGCGACTGTTCGTCCTCAAGCTTTGCAGTCAAAGACTGAATGTCCTTGTCCTTTCGCTGGATGGTTTGCTCGAGTTCCTTCTTGTTCCTCTCGAGGTCAGACACGGCCTCCTGGGTCAGCTTCTGGTCACCTTCAATCTTCCTCTTGCTCTTCTCGAGGTCAGCTCGGAGCTTCTTTTCCCTCTCGAGGGACTCTTCAAGCTCATCGAGGGTCTGCTCGAGCTTGGCCTTGACCTTGTTGAGGTGGTTGACCTTGTCTTCAGCTCCCTGGAGGTCCTCTCCAGTCTTTGACCCGAGTTCCTGGAGATGTTTCTTCTCCTTGTTCAACTTGTTGATGAGATCGTCCTGTCGCGCGATTTCGTCGTTGAGTGTCCTGATCTGGTGGTCACGAGTGTTCTTGTCCCCCTCGACCTTGTTCACTGAGAGGTCAAGATCCTCGAGGTCCTTCTTCAGCCCCTGGACTTCTTGCTCCAGCTTCTTCTTCTCCGCAGACAACTTTGTTCTCGCTTCTTCCTCCCGGACGAGTTTCTCTTGGGCGTCCTTGAGCTGCGTCTCCAGGTCAGACTGCTGAGTCTTGAGCTTGTTGAGCTTGACTCCGTAGTCGCCTCCCTTGCCGCGCTCCTCCTCCAACAGCTTCTGAACCTCCAGCCGCTCCTGCTCCGCTCGCACAGTCTTCTCTCCGTACTCGGCAATCATCTTCTGCTCCGTCTGGAGAGCCGCTTCTAACTTGTCCGCCTTCTCCTCCAGCTTCTTCAGCTCGTCTCCAATCTTGGAGGCCGCAATCATCGGCTTCAGCTTCAGCATCACGTCGAACCACACCCAGTTCTTCATCTTGGAGTAGTTACGCAAGTTCCTCTGCACCACCTGCAGAGCCACCCTGCACACAACAACCATCATCAACTACTGTTCAGGGTGAGAGTGATAATGTGAGCGTACCTCTGATCCTGGAGTCGTCGGTACTCCTTGCGTCCGAGGTAGGTCCTGATTTGTGCCTGAAGGTAAGTCATGATCTTTGCGACCTTTTCGTCCCTGACCTCCTCGAGTGCTCCGAGTGTTCCAGCGCGGAAGAAGACTTTGGTGTGTCCGACGCGGTACCTGTCGGGGTCCAGTTGGATGTGGTTGAAGCAGTCGGTGGCCATCTTCTTGTCGTCCGCCCCTGCGGCCTTCATCTGCTCGGCGGCGAGGATTATGTATCTGTGCTTGAAGTCGGGGTACTGCATCCTGTTCGGGAATCCCTTCCTGCAGATTCGAATCCCCTCAAGCACACCGTTGCACGTCAACTGGTGCATCACCAAGTGAGAGTCAATCAGACCTGCACGCACGCACACACACAATCAGTCAGTGGGGGTTCCATACACACGCAGTGTGACAGTGTGAGTCTCACCTGGCGTCTTAACCTCGTTGGGAATGATGCAACGGATGAAATGGGGGTGGGTGGCCTTCAGCGTCGTCATCAGGTTGTTCAACTGCTCCTGCACGTCACAACAAACACAAATATGTCAGCACACGTTTTCTACAAACATGTTCAGGGTGTATATATGACAAAATGCGGGGTACATGATATACAGGGTATGAATAAACTGGTGAGGGTCACGCTGGGGTGTTGTATGGAAAGAACTCAAGCTGTGGGGGGGTCACACGAGGTCAATTTTGGGGTCACTCTGATTGAAAGTAATGGTTAACCCTGTAAGAGGACGAAACGGTGGCGAAGCCTCCGCCCTTCTTCTTGCCGCCACCTGTGACCTTAAAGTGTTAGCGATGTGACCGTGAATGAAGGTCAGTGATGAATTTACCTTTGCCGCCGCCTGCGTCCTTAGCGCCTGCGTCTCCAGACTGTCCTGGGTGGTCAGCGTAGAGTACCCCGACGAGTGCGTTTGTTCCCTTCTTCCACTGGTCGACGACGGTGTCGTTGAGGGGGTCCTTGTTCTTCTCGAGCCACCCGGCAATGTTGTACGCGACGACTCCGGCGTAGTGACCGACGGAGAAGTGGGCCTCCTTCTGACCCGGCTTTGGGGGCTTGGGCTTCATGAAGCAGTTGTACTTGCCCAGAAGGTTCGTCTTCAACATGTCCTGGAACGACTGGTCAGTCGCCTTAGGGAACATGGACTGCTCCTCAAGGATCGCAAAGATTCCCATCGGCTGAGGACGGAAAACACAAGAGGTCAGTGACCACAGGAGGTCCAAATGAGTGTGTGTGTGTACCTTTTCGAATAGTTCGATGCAAGCCTGGAGGTCCATTCCGAAATCCTCAAATATCCAGTCGAGTCCTTCCTTCTTGTACTCCTCCTGCTCGAGGACAAACATGTGATGGTTGAAGAACTGCTGGAGCTTTTCGTTGGTGAAGTTGATGCAGAGCTGGTCGAAACCGTTTTCGTCAAAGATTTCGAACCCGGCAATGTCGAGGACTCCGGAGAACTGTGACCGCTTCTGTTTTGTGTCGAGTGTGTCGTTACACTTTTTGACGAGCCACTTGAAGAGTCTGTCAAAGATGGACTTGGCCATGGCGCCGAGAGTGTAGCTGCACTGCTGCACGTTCATCCCCTTGGTCACAAACTCGGTTCCGACCTTGATACGGGGTTTGCAAATGTTCTTGTACATTGACTCCCCGTCCGTTCCAAGCAACTTGGCACACCGAACTCCGTCCTACAGAAAAACTAATTAGTAGGTCAATTAAAAAAATGAATGAATGGCTATCTCACGTCGATGGTGTCGGGTTCGGCTTGTTCCTCTCGTCCCTTCTGCTTGAACTTCATTTCTCCCATGTGCATGACGGCGGCCGAGATTCTGTAGACGTCGTCTCTCTCTGCGGCGGTGAAGTTGAGGATTTCGAACGCCACGTGGGTGGCTTCAAACTCCTCGGCGTCGTCGACTCCGGGGATGGTGATCTTTCCCTGGGACACGTAGTGGTAGTAGTAAATGTCGTCACCCAACAGACACATTTCCTTCGTCCCGTTCTTGGTCGCTGCCGCCGACATTATCTGGTAGAAAATGTGGTAGCAACGCTCCAACGGCATCTGAGATATCACCCGGGCCTTCTCAAGAAGGTCTAAACACGGAACAACACAGTTAATCATTTGTCATGTTTGTTTAAGGGTGTTAATCTTACAGGACTCGATGTCAGCGCCTGCGAGCTTCCCCGTCGGCCCAAAGTGGATTCGGATAAACTTTCCCTAAACAACAGTGAACACAATTAGGTCAAAGGTCATTGAAAAATCTGTGTTTTTCTTACGAATCGGGAAGAGTTGTCGTTCCTGGTGGTTTTAGCGTTACCGAAAGACTCGAGTACGGGATTGGTCTGTACGATTTGGTCCTCGAGTGATATTTTCTTGACCTCGGCCTTTCCTCCGGTGGCGCCAACGGACGCAAAGTACGCGATGACCTTTTTAGTGTTTTCCGTTTTTCCAGCGCCGGACTCTCCGGTGATGAGGATGGACTGGTTCTCGTTGTCCTGGATCATGTTCTGGTACGCGCCCTCGGCGATGGCAAAGATGTGCGGGGGGACTTCGTTACGTCGCTTACCCGTGTAGATCCGCATCGCCCTGATCGTGTAGATGGGGTACCGCTTGTACGGGTTGATGGCGATACAGAAGAGGCCAGAGTAGGTCTACACACGGAGAATTTAGTTGTGTGGGGCAGTGTGAGACACACACTTGAAAAGAAGGGACTTACGTAGATGAGCTTGGCCTTGTATCGTTCCCTGAGGTTGTGAAGGACGGAGGCGTCGTTGAGGAAAGTGAGGTTGGACATGTCTTCGCACTTTTCGTATTTGGGGGGGTTGACCTGTCCGACGAGGTCCTTCTTGAAGACGGTTTCGGAGGATCCGGTCCAGACGGTAATGTTGTCCCCGTCCTGCTTCCGGATCTCCCCGATGACGAAGCCCTCCGCGGGGTCCGGCACCCAGCAGGCCGTCTTGGCGTCGTACGGCTTGCTTTGGTCCTTCATCTTCATCTCCATCGATATGAAGAGGTACTCGGTCGGGTCCGGCTCCTGACCCGCCACAAACTTTTGCTCAATAACCATCTTGACCCCTTATTACTTTACTCTCTTCTTTAGTTGTTGCAGCAGCCCTTGAGGAACTCCTGCAATGGACACAAACACACAGATATTCACTCCCTGACGACCCAAGACGAGAGAGCGACTCTGTTCACTTACCCAAATCGAAAGCTGCTCTAAACGGGATGAGCCTGGGAGGAGCGGAAGACGAGAGAGCTGCGAGTATTTTTAGACGACCCCCGGGACAACGATATTGTTCTCTCCGTCTCACTGAGTCGCCGCACGCATCCTTATTCGGGTTACAGGTTATTTTTAGAACAGGCAGAATGATTTTCGAGATGACTTTTTTATTCAACGGTTAATACAGAGAGAGAAAGAGAGAGAGTACAAAAAATGTGTGACTGGCGAAGAATGTGTGTTACTGGAAGGCGCAGAGGAGGATGAGGAGGGGGACGGTGAGGACAAAGAGGAGGTAGATGGACGTCCGAGGGGTGCACTCTGATTCCAACACGTACACGTGGTCCCACACTGAGTCCATCTCAGGGGGCGGCCGCGGAAGCGTCACCACCAACTGCAAATTCATTCAGTTCATTATATGTCTTAACATGTCGAATGGCTGTGTACCTTCTGACTGGATGCAAAGTTGAGGTTGATGCTGCACGAGTTGACGTTGGTGCAGTTTGGATGGGGTTGTGGTAATCGGTAGACGTGTTTGTGGAGGGTGAAGTGGGCGTTGATGATGTTGTCCCTCTTTTCGTTCTCGCTGGCAAAGATAAAGTAGTAGTACCCCGTGACGTTGACGTACCCCTCGAACAGCGGCGGCGGCACTTCTTCCCCGAGGACAACAAACGCGTCGTCACAGGTGTCGTTGTGGAGGATGGGGACGTGTGTTACAACCCCCTCGCACCTCGCCATCGCCTCCTCGCTCGAGGACCAGCTCGACTCTGACTCCGAGTCTGACCCGTCCGCATCGTCCAGACCACCACCACCACCAGTCCCGTTAGAGGTCAAAACCCCGGTGTGGTGGTTGTGCTCGAGGGTCCATACCCCCTGGGGGGTGTGCTTGTTAGAAGACTTTTTCGTGGTAACGACTTGAGGATCTTCCTCTTCATCAGCGGCGTTGTTTTCCCCGGATTCAGTAAGTAGTGTAGAGGTTGGTGACCTCCTTGACCTCGTCCCTGGGGGGTAGATGAGCCCGTGTGAGGGAGTACTTGACTCTGCGTTGCTGTCGTCGTCGTTCTGGTTGATGAGGTTCCACTGGAGGAGGTTGTGTTTGAGTTTCCCGTAGTTGTTGGGACCCGAGCGGACGTACTGCCGGATCTTTGACAAAATCAGACCCATCTCCTCCTTCGACGTAGTTGTTGTCGTCGTTTGGTTTGCTTCGCGTGAGGAGGAAGACGAGAACTGGTCCGAGTCACCGGCAGAGTCCGCTTCACCGATGTACGCGCAGTGCTCGAGGTGGGAGCGGCCAAGCACCACCAGCAACGTTCCTCCCTTGTGTCTACACCAGAGTTTATACATACGAGTTGAATGGAATCGTGAGTAGTGTAGCTGACCTTGAGCAAGTGTGTATGGTGAATGATGATCCCTTGAGGAGGTAGAATCCCCAGTACTCCTTGTGGTCGTCGGGGACGATAAAAGTCCTCTGCATCGTCAGCGGCTCCGGCTCGGACACCAGCGTCGGCTCCTCCTCCGTCACATACGCCGTAAACGACACGTTCCCACGCAGAAGCGCGCCCTGACAATCAGTCAATTATTAGTCACTGAATACATATGACCTCGTCTTTGAGTTAATACCTGACACCATGTGGTTGAAAGTTTGTTGTCGACGAGTCTCATGTCTGAGGGTGAGAGGTGGTACTGCGCGGTTCCGGTGACCACGAACCGCATGAGGAGCGCAAGGGAGACGAGGAACGAGGGGAGAATGACGGCGAGGAGGCAGAAGCAAAGGACCTTTGTTGGTCCCTGCCACCTTATCAGCCGCGGCTGCCCTCCTCCCCCCCAGCCAGAGTTCAGCGACGAGTTGGTCTCTGCAACAATCACATTTATGAATTTGTGTGACCTCTTACGCAAGTCCTCTCCTCGGTGTACCGTAGAAGGAGAGCGTGGACGAGTGTGGTGGTGGGTGTGGTTTGTAGGAGGCAATAAGAGAGCTGGTGGTGGTGGTGAGGAGAGGGTTGCTCGCACTTGTTTGTTTATTCATTTTGCAGGTGTGTGTTTACAGAGATAAGATAACTTACCCACTGGTGGGGCAGAGTACGCGTACGAGTACGACGACGACGAGGCTTTGCCCATCCTGCTGCTGCTCGTGAACTGCGACGACGTCAAAACAAACAACGGCGAATGCGGAAATGGTCCATAATAATATTTAGTTGATGGTGGGCCAAGAATTGTGTGTGTGTGTTGTTGTTAGTCTGTTGGTTTGAGTTTCTTGATTTTGTGTTGTTGGTTGTGAGACAATTGGTTTCCCTCTCGCCTCCGTTTGTTGAGTGGGTTTCTGGGGTCGTAGATCTCAAACCAGTCGTCAGACTTGAGGTTCGCGTCCTTGGCCACTGACGACGAAGATGAAGACATGTCCTGCAGCGGACGCGACAACCTGACAATATACAGAAAACATTAGTTGTTGGGGTATTGTGAGACACCCTTCTGTTGCTCACCACTTGGTTCCTCCTGGGTTCTCAGGGTCGTCCTCTTCTTCTCGTTCTTCTTCCTCCACAGCGTCGTCCTTGGCTTGGGTGATCTTGTCCTTGAACTTGTTGAGGAGCTGCAGGGTCAGGGCCTCCCGGTCCTCAAGCTTCTTTGGCGTCTGCGACTTGAGCGACTTGTAGTGACGGTGCTCGGAGATGTACGACGCTATCGCGGAGGAGGACGGAGGTGGTGGTGATTCTTCAGCAGCTGCTGATGGTTCTGCTGGAGGAGGGGGAGGAGGTTTCATTGACCTCTTGAGCAGCTTGATTTCGGTCTTGATTGAGGCCAGCTTCTCGTCGTCCCTCTTCTTGTCCGCTTTACCAAGGTAGTAACGGTCGTCTTCAGCGTCAGCGTCGGCAGCAGCAGCAGCAATCGGTTTGGGAGGAACTTTGAGTTTGGTCTTTGACGACAGCTTCGCCTTCACCGCACTCACCCGAGAGTCTTCTTCTGAAGGAGCAGCGACAACAGGTTCAGTCTCATCAGCGCTGCAAGAGATAAACACTGCTTAACATGATCGCTTAAGATGATAATGATTCAAGTCACCTCTGAGGAGCTTCAACTTTATTGATGACGACTGCGTGTTTGGACAGCTTTGGGTCGTTGCTGAGGTCGTGCGACGACTTTCCCTTCTTTTTCGTTGACGCTGACGCTGCTGCTGCTGCCTCCAACTCCATTTCCTCGTCCTCGGCTTCCTCTCCAAAAGACAACAGCGAAAAGTTCCTAATCCACAATAATCGGTTAAAACGGTAAAAAGCAAAACAAAATTTCGTGTTTACTTTGTAGCGTTCATTTTGGATTGGCTTTTGTTTTCTTTGCGCTCGACTTTGATTTTCTGTCTTGGTACGATATCGTCGAATGGGTTGAGTAGAACTCTAGTCGCGGTGATTTTATGAGGAAACGTAGGTCTGTCCTCAATATCCGTTTCCTGTCCCTCCTCGAGCTTAATCATGTTGTAAATCGTGTTCCCACCGACCTTCCCAAAAATGGTGTGCTTGTTCTGCAGCTCCGGCGTCGTCCCCAGCGTAAAGAAAAACTGAGAACCATTGTCGTCGCGCTCACCGCCGTTCGCAAGCGCAACCAACCCACGACGCACAAACCTCAAACGGCTGTGGAACTCGTCCTGCAGTGTAAACACGAATTATAAACACTGTATAATTGTTTCTGAGCTGTTGTTGTTGTACCTTGAAGGGCTTCCCGTAGATGGACTGTCCCCCGGTGCCAGACCCGGTGGGGTCGCCCCCCTGCACGATGAACCCGGGAATGAGTCTGTGGAAGATGGTCGAGTCGTAGTAGCCCTCCAGGCACAGCTGGACGAAATTGCGACACGCCTTCGGACACTCACGAGACCATAGCTCAATGTCTATGTCCCCAACCGTCGTCTCCAGAAGGACCTGGACACGGACATTTCGTTACTTAACAATGTGGGGTCAACTAAAGGTCGATGACCTACCTTCCCGTGGGTGGGGGGCTCCTGGATGTAAATGTTGCTCATCTTTGTTTTAATGAGACAAGAGAGAAACCTCCGTCGTTGTTGTTGCCGGTGAGCGAGTGAAGAGGAGAGTGCGGAGAGGTAAATAAACAAAGAGACATTGAGTAAAGCTGAAGCGGGAAAGGTGAAAATCGGCGACTCACTTGTTCTCTAGTCGTCGGAGGAGGAGAATCTTGCTAAAATGTCACTTTCGGAGGAGGAACGTTTGTTGTTGGTGCGTCAGTTTGGGGAGGTCACGGGGGTCGCCGACGAGGAGCGCGCGCGGTTCTACCTCGAGGCCGCAGGCTGGCAGCTTCAGGTACCACCACCGACAACGACGACAACGACAACAAAAAACCGCTGAAGAGTGTTGTTGTTTTCAGGTAGCGCTTGGTGGGTTCTACGAGTCAGAGGACGAACCACCACCGCCGCCACCTGCAGCACCCACTGCGGTTGCTGCTGCTGCTGCTGGTGCGGCGGTCGCTTCGGTTGAGACGGCAGCAGGGACCACCGGTAGGGTACCTCCGAGTGGACCACAGGCTCGGTGAGAACAAGAGAGAGGTCATTGACAGTTCAAGTTGTTGACCTGAGTTTGTGTCCAGGGTGTATGGGGGAGGTCCGATGACTTTGGACGCGCTGCGTGCGATGATGGAGGGAGTTGACTCTGAGGAGGAGGATGACGACGACAAGCAGGCGTTTTACGCTGGAGGGTCCGAGTCGAGCGGTCAGCAGGTCCTGGGGCCCTCGGGCGGTCAAGGGAAAAAGAACAAACTCGACGAGGACATAATCGCCGACGTCTTCAAGAAGGCCAGGGAGTGAGTTCAGTGACACGTCTTTTTTTAAATTCATGCGACTCTAATTTACATTCTTTAGACACGGAGCAGAGGAGGTTGAGCTCGGAGGAGGTGGTCGCTCTGGAGGACCGAGTAGGGTCATGCGCGGGGGCGCTTCGTCCTTCCAGGGGCAGGGACACAAACTGGGATCAGAGGAAACTTCAACAGCAGCAACTGCAACTGCAACTGCTCCAGCTGCTGCACCGTCTGGACAGCTGCCCCTGCTCGGAGGTCAGAGGGAAGTGGTGCTGCGGCTGTGGCGGGGTGGGTTTACGGTTGACGGTGGAGGTCTGCGGAGCTACGCGGACCCGGGGAACGTGTCGTTTCTGGACTCTGTGAAACGTGGGGAGGTTCCTCGTGAGCTGATTGTGACGCGGGGGGAGGAGGTCTCGCTGACCATGGAGGACCGCAGGGGCGAGGACTACACCCCCCCTAAAACCATCACCAAGGCTTTCCACGGAAAGGGAAACGTTCTCGGGAGGTCAGCACTGTTTTATCAACAACTCTTTCCAGTGTCACTGACTTTGTTGTATTACTTTTTAGTCCCGCTCCTGGGCTGACCCCAACAACAACTGTTGCTGCTGCGGGTCCATCTGAGAGGGCAGAGAACGAGCGTCTTGCGCGTGAGGGAATAACGTTGACTGCAGGCGCCCCAGTTACAAACATTCAGTTGCGGTTGATGGACGGATCGCGGCTCGTGGCCACTTTCAACCACTCACACTCTGTCCAGGACCTTCACACATTCATCAACACGTGAGAAACCACATTCCCTTTAATATAACTGCAGTCTAATTAATGTCCGTCTGTCTGTAGAGCCCGCCCTGAGTACTCTGGTGTGGGTTACGTGCTTTCTCTGTTCCCGTCGACGACGCTGAGCGACCCTGGGAAGACCCTCGCGGAAGCCAACGTCCTCAACGCCGCCCTCATCCAGAAAATTAACAAGTGAATTTAAATAAAGGCACTCTCGGTTGTTTATTCTCTCTGCATCACAGTTTTTCTTGTTGTTGTTGTTGGGGGGTCGACATTATATTGTCGACAATGGCAGCTGCAGCTGGGGGAGGTGACCCGAAGACCTCGAGGACCTGGAGGACGTGTCTGAGTCTGTCGTACTCGTGCTTGTAGATGAGGAACGAGATGAACGACAGCAGCCCCAGCGCCGTTATCAACAACTGGTGGTACTTTTTCATCTCACCTGCCAGCAACAACAACAAACTTATCATAATTAAGACGAGACAATTAATTGTTGTTGTTACCTCAAGTTAGTTTCTCTTGTGGGCGTGGTTATTATTGTCCACGTGTGTCCTCCGGACTCTTTTGTTGTTGTTTACGTTTGTGTGGGGCAACTCGGGACGGAGGCGGGAAAGCAATTTAAACCGAGTCATAACAACTGTCAATAGAAACTGTCTTAAAATGTCATTGTTGTTGTGTTAAGATGAGCGTGGGGGGAGGAGTGGAGGTGGACGGAGGGGGAGGGGCGATCAGCCGGTCTTCAAAGAGGAAGACGCAGATCAGCTTCACCATCCGCGACGAAAAGGAAACAAGGTCAGCCCACCACTTAATTAATTACCAACAAAGCTAATTGATGAATTTGCAGACACCACAGCGGAGTGGGGTGCATATTGTACGACGGGGTGCTTGACCGTGTGCACGCAGCGGGTCGTGACGGAGTTGTCCGCTCGTGGTCGCTCTCCTCACCAGCGAACAAGTCTTGCTCGCAAACGATCCGGTACGTCCACTCGATGGAGCACCACACCGACTGGGTCAACAACATTGTCCTCACCTGCGGGGGGAAGCACAGTACGTCTTAACTAAACACTTTTCAAACAAGAGTTAAATAAATCTTGTGTGTGTAGTAATGAGCGGAAGCAACGACTGTACGGTGAAGCTGTGGAACGCGCACAAGGGTTTCTGTATGTCGACGTTGCGGACCCACAAGGACTACGTTTTGGCGCTGGCGTACTCGCGCGAGAAGGAGACGGTCGCGTCTGCGGGGCTCGACAGGGCAATTTACCTCTGGGACGTCAACACTCTCACCGCACTCACCGCTACCAAAAACACCGTCACCAGTTAACTCAACTACCATCACACACAACAGTTCATTATATTAAATGTGTCTGTGTTTGTTTGCAGCTGCGGCGCTGACGGGGTCGAAGAGCAGCATCTACTCGCTGGCGATGAGCCCCGACGGGAACACTTTGGTCAGTGGGAGCACGGAGAAGGTCCTCCGCGTTTGGGACACGCGCAGATACACCAAAACAATGAAACTCAAGGGTACACACATACTCTACTCTCTTTATACTCTACTGCAGAAATTAATTGTAATTGACCTCCAGGTCACATGGACAACGTGAAGGCTTTGGTCCTCAGTTGGGACGGAGGTCAGTGCCTGAGCGGGAGCAGCGACGGGACGATAAAGCAGTGGGCGCTGGGGCAGCAGCAGTGCATCCTCACCATCCGCTGCCATTCACTCGGCGTCTGGGCCCTCGCCGTAAGCTTCTCCCACTGTCCCCCCACGGTGCCCCCCACTGACATCTGTCTGTATTTGTGCAGGCGCCCGAGTCCTTTTCGTTTGTGGTGTCTGGGGGGAAGGACTGCCGTTTGCAGCTGACAGACCTGCGCGGGAGTACTGGAGTCCCCTCATCGATAACAGTCGCGGTGGAGACGCACCCGATCCTCAGCTTGTGTTTGAGCCCGGACCTCTCCTCCGTGTGGGTCGGCACCACCGACAGCACCATCAGGGCGTGGGCTCTCCCCCAGGCGTTCCTCAACAGCGAACAAGGAGAGGTGGCTGCCACTTCCAGTCAGCAGCTCTTGGCCGTTGTTGAGGGCTCAGGAGGAATCTCCAAGGGTAACATTATAACTTACCAGTAGTCTTTATAGATTAATTAACTCTGTGCTAATTAGGACTCGGCCCCCCTGGGGGGGGAGAAGAAGAGTCAACGACCTCGAGAGGGGTAGATCCGTCCGATCCCAGCTTGCTTCTTGCGGCCCCCCTATTGGAGATCGAGGGTGCAGCTGCGATTCGTCAGTTTGCGGTTCTCTCTGACAAGAGGCACATCCTCACAAAGGACACCAAGGGTCACGTCCACCTCTACGACGCCCTCAAGGTGACCTTGATTTTTCAGCGAATATGTGTAAACTAACGTCTGTGTGCGTGTAGGCCGCCCGGGTTGAGGACCTTGGTCCAACGGTAGACTTTGACGCAGAGGTGAAGGAGAGGTGCAGCCGGCTGGTGTACGTTCCGTCTTGGTTCAGTGTGGGTCTGCACACGGCGCTGGTGACGATCCACCTGGCGCAGGACGAGAACGACTGCCACGACTGCCTCGGCGCGTGGGTGTCGGCCAAGGAGGCCGGACTCGTTCCCCCCACAGACGCTCAGGACCAGAAAGGTTACTCCAGTGACACAGTTTTTATTTCATATCTGAATCTTTAAATAAATGTGTATACTCTGTAGTCAACTACGGTCGTCTGCTGCTCCAGTCGCTGTTTGAGGAGTGGAAAAGGGGATCACAGCAGCAACAAATCCCTGAAGACACTTCTTCGAGTGTGAACGGCTTCTTCTCGGTCCCCGGGCACACCCCCGTCGTCATCGGGGAACAGGGTCAGTACCCCCCTTTGACCTCAAATGACACATTATTCGTATTATATGTGTTTCAGGAGGGAAGACAATGTACCGGTTTCTTGTTCGGGACGCTGGTGGGGAGGCCGAGCGAGGGTGTCTGGCGGAGGCGATTCCGCAGTGGGTGGCCGAGCAGCTCGTCGACGAGGGCCAACCCCCAAAGTTCACAAAAATCCTCTTCTTCCTCAACCCACACCAAATGCTTCCCAGCAGCAGCGGAAGCACCGGCGGCAACAGCAACAAGACGCTCAAAAAGTAATACTTGTCCTCTAACGTTCTAGTTATCTTTGCTAACGTTTCTGTGACCTCTGTGTAGGGAACGTCTGTTTGCGAACGACTTTATATCGATGCGTAAGGTGATGGAGCACGTGCTGGACAAGATGGAGGAGGAGGACTCGGCGGCAGTGTCGGAGGTGTCCTCAGGAGCGCTCTCAGTGGAGGACCGCGTGCGGCTGTACTGCGTGGAGACGGAGTTGTCGCCGGACATGGACCTGCGCACGGTCAAGCATCTCTTCTGGAAGGGCCCCGGTGACCTCGTCATCACTTACTCACTCAGACCCAAACTCAACTCCAATCAATAAAAAAACACTTTTCACAATCATTCAAATTCTTTCCCGCCGCGGCGCACTCCTACTTTTCGGATCCCCGGAAAAGGGAAAACATATCCCGAAATAACCACCACCACCGACAGCAGCAGCAGCAGCAGCAACGAAGAAAACAACCCCGACTTTAAAAATGTCTGTGGAAGGGAAGAAGGCGAAGACGCTTGTGCTGAAGACGCTGTCGATCCTCCTGGGCATCTTTTTCATCTTCCTGGGGATCGTCAAGGTCTCCCCGCTCATCTCCAGGGACCTCCACAAAGACATGGTCAACTCTCTCTTTATTCTTTCCCAACAACAACAACTGACTCCTAACAATGGTCCGTGTGTCTGTAGAGAAAAGAGTTTGTGCGTTACTCGAAGGTGTTTCCTCTGTGCGAGACGCTTGGGTTCAAGGTCCCGTCCAAGTGGTACCGTCGCGCGGTGGGGGCCCTCGAACTCTCATGCGGCACCCTCCTCGCCGCCGTCCCCTCAGGTAGCAACAACAACAATATTCCTCTCGAGAAGAATCAGTAAAACGCAGTTCTTTTGCAGCGCCCCTGAAGCGCTCGGCGAACGGAGTGCTGTTTCTTTTGTCGCTGCTGTCGGTCTACTCGCACCTCCTCACCGACGACAAGTTCGAACGAACCGCACCCGCCCTCGTACGTCGTCACAACCAAATTAACTAATTAGAAGTGCAATTAATAAACATGTGTGCAGGTGTTCCTGTTCATGTTGTCGTGTCGGTTGGTGGTGGACCTGCAGGCGGACAAGAAGCTCACCGACCTCATCTTCAGGAGAAACAACTCAGCCGCCGCCGCCGCCGCTTCAACGAATGCTCAACAATCGGAATCAGAAACGACGAACGAGTTGCACTTGGAATAATTTATTCGACTCCGGTTCTCAGCAGACTCAACGCCTTCTCCAGATTTTCTACACACACAAACACAATTACATCTTCCCTTTAATAAATTACTCAACCTAATTTACCAATCGCTGTGGGGACGTCGTCGAAATTCAACGCTGACCCCGCCCACTTGCAGTACTTTTGCGCACGGCTTATCGCGTCCACCCCCAACGAAACTGACGACGACGACGACTGCGGGACAGCTGCTGGTGCTGCAACTGGCGCGGGAACGTAAGCTGCAGCGGCAGCGGCTCCTCCTGCTCCTGCGCTGAAATGACCTTCTTCGTCTTCTGCTGCTGCGGATTCCTCGTGGTCATCTCCGTCCTCATCAGCCTTGGGTGGCGGCTCGGGCTGTTCGCCGTTCTTCAAGCTGGAATGTATGTGAGCGGCCCTCCAGCGTCCGTACTTGCGCATGCGCTCGAACTCGTCCCCGAGAGCGCCCCCGGCCTCCACAAAGTTCTCCAGCACGTCTATCAGTAGCGAGGAGGTGTAGTACGCCTTCACGACGTTCCTATCATCAACAAAAGTTAATCACTTACAGCGCATGCATGTTGCACCCCTTTTTGAGAACTGACTTGTTGTAAGCGCCGTTTCTGTCCTGTTCGTCGGCCCACTTGAAAAGTTTGATGGCGTAGTTCTCGAGATGCGCCTCTGCGACGTGCTCGTTGGTGATGGCCTCGTTGTCCCTCAGCTCGCTCTTCCGCTTCTCCAGCCACCCCAGCAGCCCAACTATAAACGACTTGCTCTCATCGCTGCTCCGGTCCAACACCAAACTCCTCTGCACGCTCCAGAACCGCGCTGGACAACAAAATCAATCGTCACCACATTCACCTATGAATTGTGCGTCCCTGTAACTACCCCAATAGGCGACGACGACGTCCCTCGTTTCGTGCTCGGCGGCGACCTTGAGGTACTGCCCCACCGCCTTCAGCCCCAAAGGGGGGACCACAGGAACTGAAGACATTATATGACTCACAACAACTCGATGTTTACAAATAAACAGCTTCAAACTGCGCGCGCTTAAACTTTCTATGCTTTATTGAAAAATAAAGTTAGTCTTCGCCGGCGGGGAGAGCGTCGTGAAGTTTCCTAACAAACTTGACCTTGAGTTCGGTGACCGCGTCGCCCTTGAGAGTATCCTTGTCGATCCACGCGGCGACCTCCATCTGGACCATCTCGCAGGCCCCCCTCACGATCCCCGGAAGCACGTTCGCGTACTTGAGTCCCCCACCGCTGGAACTCTCTTGAAGAGCGTCTGGGAGCTCGACAAACTCCCCGAACGGACACGAGTCGAACGTCAACGTGAACTCGTCACCTCCTCCCGACATGGACAGCGACGACGACAAAGACACGTACAGACGCAGAGCGGCCTGACCAATCAACATATATTACTTTTGAACAAACGAGATGTTAATTCCTTCAGTTACCTGAATCCTCTCGGCAGTGTCCTTGAGGTCATTGCACCTCCCCGACGGTCCTCCAGCGCCGCTTCCTCCTCCAGCACCACCTGCACCACCAGCGGTTGAGGTCTGTTGTGCGACGTTGACCTGCTGCCTAGCGAGGTAGTCCTCGATGAGCCGCATCCCGATGTTGTACCCGATCCTGTCGAGGTTCTTGTTCACCTCGTCGACGTTGCCGTCGCTGTCGCGGACGAGCTGACCCAACAGCGACCCGTACGTCAGCGTGAACAGCTCAGAGTTCTATCAATAGTTTCAAACTAATTAGTCACGTGACTAATTACACACACACTCATATAAGCTTACCACCCTCTTTGGGTCCGCGGAGATCCTCCCACTCTGTCGTGACATTTTATTTAAACAGCACACCTTTTGTTTTTGTTTACGTCTCAACTCGCCCCACTCTTTATTTCCCGCGCTCAAAACACAAACAACAAAATAAACTCCCTCACGACTTGAACTATTTTCGCCGCATCATAATAATTAACGTGCGTCAACTCTGCTTACGTCACAGCGATGGTCCCCCCGTCGTCACCGTTGTCGTGCGGCTGGTGCGAAAAGTCGTCGTCGCCCCTCAAGTACGTCCTCCCCACGCAGTCCGGCAAAAAAGAGTTCTGCTCAGAAATGTGCCTCGCAGAGTTCAGACGATCTTACACAAAGGTAAACAAACACCGTTGACCGCTTTTTCCCGTGACCTTAATTAATGAGTTGCAGGCCTCGTGCGCGGTGTGTGACGGGGTCCTCCGCCGCGCGCCGCCGGTGACCTCGGCCGCGGCACCAAACGCTGTATTCTGCTCGCAGGCCTGCGCCAACAAGCATCCTCAGGGGGCGGCGGCTGCAACGGCGGCAACAGCAGCACCGGCAGTTGTTGTAGCGGTGGGAAAGAAGAGGTCGCAGGGGAACTCGTCTTCGTCCTCGGCAGTTTCAGTGTCGAATTCCGACCCGTTCAGTTGGACGGACTACCTGACCCTCACCCGAGCCGCACCCGCCCCACCACACTTCTTCAAACAGGTAACAACTGAAAACCTGCACTAACTGACCCTTTTCTTTTGACCAATTTCGGTTTTGTAGTCCCCCCACCCGCCGTTGTCGGACGTGTTCCAGCCAGGGTCAAAGTTGGAAGCGATAGACCCCCGTAACACGACGTCAACGTGCATAGCAACGGTGGTTCACACCCTCGGCCCCCGCTTGCGCCTCCGCCTTGACGGTAGCGACAACAGCAACGACTTTTACCGTCTTGTGGACTCGTCAGAGATCCAACCGATAGGGACGTGTGAGAAGAACGGTGGGATGCTTCAGCCGCCGCTGGGTTTCCGGATGAACGCGTCCTTCTGGCCAATGTTTCTCTGCAAAACACTCAACGGCGCGCAGATGGCCGAGCAGAGCTGCTTCGTCCCCGAGCCAAAAACACCAAAGTTTAACCTGTTCAGGGTGGGACAGAAACTCGAGGCCGTTGATAAAAAAAACCCACAGCTCATTTGCGTCGCCACCATCGGTAAGTTCACAAAGTTATCAGTCACACTGAACATATTATATCTGTTGCTGTGTTTTAGGTTCGGTGAATGGAGACCAGGTGTACATAACGTTTGATGGGTGGAGGGGGGCGTTTGACTACTGGACGCGGTACGACTCAAGGGACATTTTCCCCGTCGGGTGGTGCGAAAAGGCCCTTCACCCCTTACAGGGCCCAGGCAATAAGGGACCAACAACTCCAATCTCTTCAGTTGCAGCGGCTGCAGCTGCAACTTCGTCAGTTGTCTCCCCTGGTCAAGTAGCGACCCCCTCGAAGAAACCAAAGCTGGACACGTCATCTTCAGAGACTCTATCCCCGTCCCACCCCCCAGGAGGGGACTGCCCCCCGGTGACCCTGTACATTTCCTCCTCCCCCCAGTGCCGGAGGAAATCAAAGACACCTCTGTTGGACCCGCGCCGCCTGAGGTCGTCGCCCTCGGTGATAGGCCCCTCGCCCCCCCACGAGGTCCTCCAGCAGCTTATTACTATATTGAGGAACTGCATCCGGTCGAATAATTTCGACAGCGTCTTTGAAGAATTCGACGGGGTGACTTTCTCGGAGCAGGGAGAGTTCTGGGAGTCTGTTCTCTCGCTGACGACGAAGCTGGAGCTCTGCAACTCGGTTGTCAGGGACGCTGAGGACACGCAGAGGGACCACGACGCGTGTTTTTGCTCTCCTGAGGAGGAAACCGTTGCTGCTGCTCCGTCAGTTGCAACAATTCAGCCAACAACTGTAACAGTTGTCAAGAAGAAGACGGTGCAGCAGCAACCAGCAGCAGCGAATCCTCCTCCGGTGGTGTCTGTCCCCCCGCAGTCGCACAACAACAGCAGACCAATTGTTATAAAACATGAGCCATCAATTGCAGCGGCAGCAGCTTCAGCGTCGTCGTCGCAGCGCGTGGAGGACTGGAGCGTGGAGGACGTAATTTCGCACATAACCTTGGCTGACCCCTCCATGACCTCACACGCCGAGGTCTTCAGGAAGCACGTACGTACGGTTTTTAACTTGTGTAACTGTGGAGTGTATTGTTGAGCACGCTGTATTTGTAGGAGATAGACGGTCGTGCGATGCTGCTGCTGAACTCTGAGGTGATGATGAAGTACATGGGACTCAAGTTGGGACCCGCACTGAAGATCTGCAACATTATCAACAAAATCAACAAATCAAAGAAACACTAAATAAATTCCATAGTTACACGTAACACACTTGTTGTCATTTGTCATACAGTCTCACTGTTCCCCGAAATAAGGCGGCAGTTCAAAACCATGTCTTCTTCCTCTTCGTTGTCGACTATTAAAAAGCGCCCGCAGTCGAAACGGAGCAGCACGAGAAGCAGTGTTGGGGGGGCTGATGAGGAAGATGAGCAAGTTGTTGTGGGGAGCCTCAACGTGAGTCTGTCGCAGGGGACCATCTCCTCGTCTCAAAATAAACGCGACTCTGCGGCAACAGCTGGCGGGGACGCTTCTTCAGGGGGACCCTTCAAAATCAAAGGAGACGAGGATGAGCACGTTGAACTCGTCGACCCAGAGGTAGCCCCCCCTGCTGCTGCTGGTGCTGCTGCCGTAGTTCTCCCGGACACGGTGACGGTGCTTGAGGGTCCTGGGGGGTCGAGGGTGTACCTGGTGGGGACGGCCCACTTCTCCACGCAGTCCCAGACCGACGTCAGAACAGTGAGTAACTAAGGTCACAAAGGTCACGGGAATTAAATGTCTTTTGTCTGTGGTGATGCTGGAGCTGTGCCACGCGCGCCGCAACATCCTGACGCTCGACGAGGAGACGATCCTCCGCGAGGCCAGTGACCTCTCCCTCTGTAAGAGTTCAGTGACATCATTATCATGAGCAGCAGTCTAAGTGTATTTTTGCAGCCAAGCTCCGTTCGAGTGGTATTCAGGGTCTGCTCCACTTTGTGTTGCTGTCGATGTCTGCGCAGCTGACGCGTAAGTTGGGGATGGCCCCCGGGGGGGAGTTCCGCGCGGCGCTCCAGGAGGCCAGGGGAATCACCAACTGCGTCCTCGTCCTCGGCGACAGACCTTTCAACGTAAAAACTCAAGCGCGGTGTTGTGGTGCAGTGTCAAAATATACTTGAATGTGTGTTTCTGTTAAGGTGACGATATCCCGGGCGCTGTCGTCGCTGACGCTGTGGCAGAAACTCAAGCTCGCCTACCAGTTCATCGCCTCCTCCTCAGAAGACATCACGTGAGTTCTGAAATTGCAACAAGTTGATGTTCCTCTTGACCGTCGTGTGTGTTTGTAGTAAGGAGGAGATTGAGCGTTGCAAGGAGCGCGACTTGCTTGAGAAGATGTTGTCGGAGATGACTGGCGAGTTTCCGTCCATCACGGAGGTCTTTGTCAACGAGCGCGACGTTTTCCTCGCACACTCACTCCTCCTCGCCGCACAGCAGCAAACGGAGGACAGCGAAGGCGCTGCTGCTGCTTCTCCAGCTGTTGTCGTTGGAGTCGTTGGGATGGGTCACGTGAAGGGAATCGCTCAACTCTTCGGGACCACCACCGACGACGACGTCAAGAAAATTAACACGTAAACTCATTACACATATTATATAGACAATTGCGTGAATTAACTGTAATATAAAATTGTTAGTGTTCCTGTGCGTTCGCGAACTCTGTTGGGGTCTGTGGTGCGGTGTGCGGTGTGGGGCGGAGTAGCGTACGGCGTGTACGTTGTCGTCGTGAGGAGACACACCCCCGCAATCATTGGCGCCGTCAGCAACTTCAAACAGCAACTCGTCACTTCCTTCAGGAGCGTTCAGTAACAATATGTTCACCGTTGTTCACCTTCGTGCCGTTGACATTAAGTTCAATAAAAGAAAAGCGTTGTTGTTAGGAAATGACCATCGTATTGTTTTTATTGTGGGTCACCGTGGCAACAACAAAAAAAGTTTAAGCTTTGACTGCGGCCTTGGTCGACTTCCTCCCCAACTTGGGCTCCGTGTACCCCTTCCTACAAAAATATGTTCAGTGTTATGTTATGTTAAAATAAGGGATGACGGCTACAGTACCTGAATCGTCGTCTGACGACCTTGAGGTATCGGATGCGTCCAGTGCCGGTAGTCTTCCTCCTCTTGGCCTTGACGCTCCAGTTGTATGAGCGGAGTTTTGCCGCAGGGTATCCGCACTGGGAGCAGAGTGACTTTTGGATGTGGTACGACGACCGCCCGCACCGACGACACAGCGTGTGCGTCTTGTTCCGCCGCTTCCCGAACGACGACGTTCCCTTCGTCTGCAAGGAAAAGAAACGTTACATCCGGGGGGTCACCTCAAGGGGGGAAGTTCAGTGGGGGGACTCACCATTTCGGATAATCAAGATGAGTTGGATGAGAAGACACACAGTTGGAGGAGATGATGATGAGCTGCTGCTCTTTTGGAGTGAGGACGAGCGTGTGGAGGAGGAGAAGTGTGGTGAGTGAGTTGAACGGGGGCGCCCAAAGTGATCACGTGGTTGAGGACGGTCGAGGGAAGAGGGCGACACTCGTCCACCAACAAAGTCAAGAGAACGAGTGTGTTGTGCGACGGGGGTTATCGAGTGATAATTTAATGAGTGCGACATTGTTTCTGCTCGAGACTTGTTTTATTGTTACTTTGGCACTGTGTTATAAAAAGGTGTGTGTGAATTACTTTTTTGAGAACCGTGAGTCGGGTCTCTGGTGACCTGCGGAAGGAGTGGCGTAGTGGTCAGCGCTGGCCAGCGACTCACTAGAAATGCAAAACCAATTAACTGTATAGTGTAAACAACGACGTGTGTAATCCGTTTAATAGTTACCTGAACTGCTTGTTGTGGTTGGAGTATTGTTCCCAAGTTCTGTTGTTGTAAGGGTCGTAGTCCTCGAGTATGGATGGGTCCTTTTCGATGAGTTCGGTTCTGGTGCAGGTGCAGGTGAGTGCGGTGCAGAGACACAGGTTGACGAGGAGCATCAGGAGGAACAGCACTCCCAGCGTTATCGCCACCCACAGCAGCCACAACGGACAGAACCTTCCTCTGCACACTTCTTCATCTTCTTCGTCAGAGCTTTGGGCTAAAAGAACAAAGATTTACATGTTGTTGTTGACGACGAAGAGGTCAGTAGAGGTTTTGTGTGTACCTAGTGGGTCACCGGGGTTGAGTACGGCGACGGTTGTTGATGCGATGACTGAGGTGGTTGTGGTTGAGTTGGTTAGTGCGAGCGCGTTAGTGTCCTTGAAGAATTGAGGTGAGAGTGTGTCTTGGCAGTCAGGTTCGTTGTCGCATTGTTTTTCGCAGAAGGTGACGGTGCACTGGAGCGTCACTTGGTTCGACTCCTGGAACCGAAACATCTGGAAAATTGTCGTCTCAGACGACGTCGGCGTCAACTGAGTCCACTTTGACGTTATACGAGAGACCGGGCAGCTGCAATTCACTTTCATTAGACAGGTCGTTCACAGATGATGTTGAAATAGTGTGTTTATTACCCCTGGTTGTCAAAGAAAGAGGTAGCAGCGTCAGTGTTTGACCCCCCGAAGGCGATACAGTTCTTGATTGTAAAGTGGGCGTGGTTCGTCTTCAGAATGAGTTTGTAGCTCCGCGCGTTGACCACTTCCTTTAGTGACCGTGAGGAGGATGAGGACGCGAGGTACAGCCGCGCGGGGAGCGGAACCGCAGGTGGCGCGCTGCAACAGGTTTCATATTAATGTTTAGAGTTGCTATGGAAACAGTAGTGTGTGTTGTACCTGTTGAGTTTGTTGCACTGGACGAGGTAGTTTTTGTCGTTGGCGAGCTCGAGCGTCTTGTGCTGACGCACAGACACGTGAACTGACTTTTCACCCGTTGCCTACATTACCATAAAGCAGTTTAAGATTAAGGTGAGGTAAGTTGAGATTAATTGTGTGTGTACTTGATTGGTGAGTATTCTGCAAAAGTCAGGATCTGAAATGTCTGTAGGTTGGTTAGCGGTGTCGAGTTGGAGGACCGTTGTCGTTGCCCCGCGACCTTCCACCAGACACGCGCTGTTGTTACGCAGACCACGCGACGAAATCACTCCTGCACAAAAGTATATATATTGTATTGTTGTCATGGTGTCGACTCTTGTAGATGTTGTTACCATGGAAAGGTTCATTAGTTTGTGTGGTGATGATAATTTTGGACCGCGTGCATAGCGCAGTGACCGTGGGAGTGAACAGAAGGAGGCCGCCGCCGTTAGAAGAAGGAGAGTCTTCATTGTCAAGATGAGTGACTTGCTGTGAGCTGACCAGGAGGAGGACTCCTTGGAGCAGCAATATGATTGTTGCCTGGAAACAGTTATTTTTGTTGTCATGGTGAATGTTTTTGAAAAAAATGTGTTTACCTGAAGGGATCCCATATCGTGTTTTCCGTCTTCACCTGTTGACTCTCGTTGCGCAACAAGAAAAGTGAGAGGATTTTCGTTATTGCGTGGGATACAATTTCGCCCAAGGCAACGCACAAAGTATATATGTGTAACCAAGGACAAGACTATATTTCCTTAGGAGGAGGATCATCAATTTTGTTGTGTGTGTGTGGGAGTATATAGGTGAATTTCAGTGGGATTAAATAAATATCATTTCTCTATGCAGCGCGTTGGTGGTCACTATGGTTGCATAATTATGATTTTAGTTCCCCTGAACAAGACAAAATGCCGTTTAAGAAATTAGAGTCTCCTTGACTACGGAGGAATTGGTGGACAAGAATTTTCCCCGGAGGATCTTCCATACTTAAATTACTTATGACTAAAGCACTGATTCATTAATTAATTGCCGTCAAAAAGATGCACGTTTCCTTGACTACGGAGGAATGACGTTCCGCTGCCGATAAAAAAAACTGACTTGCAACTCATTTTTTATTGATGTTCCTCGTCGTTGTAAACGCCCATGACGACGATATCTCCGGTAGCGTGAGTTTGTGTAGCGACGTCTTTAACGGTGGTCTCCCTTGGCAACCCCCCCACCGTAGCAGTACTACAAGTATTAGTGTTGTTGTTGTCCCTGAGGATGATGTTGTCGATGATTGCCTGTAGGTTGTCGATGGTGTTGAGGTTCTTTGTTGTTATGCACTCGTCCTCAATGTGCTCCAGCGACGTCAGCGAGTGGTCATCGTCACTCGTCGTCGTCAACGTCCCCGCAGTATTGTTCTTGTTCTCCATCTTCTCGAGTTTCTTGGCGACCTTCAACGAAGACTTTAGCTTCTCCTTCGCAACGCTGCTGAGCTCGAGGTGCCTAGCAACAAGAGATTAAATTCCGTTGCCATGGAAATAAATGTGTGTATATAATTTTACTTGAGTAGCCTCATTTCCCTGTTTGAGAGGACAATGTCAGTGTTGTGTGTGAGTGCGTCATCGATTTTGTGTTTGAGTTCCTTGAGGTCGGCTTCGTTTTTGCGAATCCTCCTCCTCAGTCTGATTTCGTCCGGGTGGATGTGCGCGAGGATCTGGTCCTCCGTCAGCTCCTCCAGAAGGTCACCAACGTTAGCTGAAGCTGATGACTGCTGCAACCGCTTCATCATTTCCTTGTGGATGGGGGGCAGGCACAGAACGTCGCAGCACGCGTACGATATCATCTGACGCGTCAACGGACGACGCGACCAGTAACGCACGTCGTGTCTGTACGTTGTCTAAATTAAATGTCACACACACATACGTTAGCGTCCTCCAGTGATTGAGTTACCTTGTAACACTGACCTTGATCTTTTCTTTAAAAGGGTTGTAGACCTCGTTGTTGCAGTACACGGCGCAGAGGTTGTTCAGGGATATGTTCTTGACCTTCTTCGATGACACGTCTGAGGAATCTTCTTCAGCAACTTGGACGCTGCTGCTGCTGCTGTCAATGTTGCCTGCAGCAACTGATTGAATGACGACGTGAGCAGCTTGGGTGTCAAAGACGTTCCTCAACCGGATGCCGTGCTCGCGGTACAGGTTCACGCTGTCGTTGCGGCAGTCGTGCATTATCTAAACACACATAACAATACAAATTGTCGCTAGGCAACAAAAAACTAACAATGAGTACCTTGGTAACGAGGTTGTGTTGAAGAATGGACTTGAGTTCTGGGACCAACCCGGGTTGTGTGAGGATATCAAAAATGTAAACCAAGTGGTTCTTATCACTGACAGGGCTTATCTGAATTTGTGTTATCTTTCCCGCGTGGGGGTCACCGAGGTTAACGCCCTCGCAGTCGACGGCGAGCGTCGTCGCTGAGGAAATCAAGTCTTCGATTATTGTCTTGCCCTTCCTCGTGTTGGAGACGACGACCGTCCGCGCGAACAACGCCGACTTTAGCGACTCCTCGTCGAAAGAGTCATTCGCAGACAAAGACTGCAACAGCAGAGATGACAGCGGCAGCGTCGTCGACGAAGACAACAGCGAAGGCTGAGGCTGCTGACGAGAGTTGAAAGAGTCGACGTTGTCTGTTAGCGTCTTCAACAATATCTTGGACACTCGAGAACGGAGGTTCGATGACGTCGGAGGAACTGCTGGAACGACGACCTCGGGGTCAGCAGTGTCATCTGGGAGGATCGGTTTCGGTTTCGTGATGGCCTTCAAGGAAACGTGCTCCACTGGCGTTGACGTTGAAGTTGGCGTGGTTGTAGTCTTGTTGGCGGACTGGGTGAGGTGGAGGAGCCCGACGCTGTACGACTGCTGCAGCGTCACCAGACTCGACGTCACCTAACAACGGAAATAAGTTTTATTTCCATGACAACCAACTAAACGGTAACCATGTGACTAATTTAAGTGTACCGACTTGAAAGCACTGGTTGTGAATGTGAAAGAAAGACTTGAGGTCATTAGGTGTTTTGATGATGTAGGTTGCAGTGTCGTTATTGTTGAACATGTTGTTGCTTGCGGCGACGTGGAATAGCTGGTCGAGCATCATTGGTCCGCCCCTGTTGGTCAGGACGCTCCCGAAGAACTCGACCAGCTTCAGCGCCGACAAAAGGTCAACAGCACTTGAGGTCACATCGAGTGCCGTCGCCGCTGTTGTTGTCGTGGTTTCGTGGTTGGCAAACTCGGTGAGGATGACGGTATTGGCATCGGTGTCGATTTTGAAGACGTCGGGGAACCGCTGGAGGAACGACCGGAACTCGGAAATGTGCTGACCCGACACGTGACGAACCTCTGACGGCGCCTGCGACCTGAAACAACAAATATAACTCGTTTCTACTTTTGTTGGTTGCCATAGACTAAGAAGAACAAGACTGGAAGGAGAAGGCAGAGAAATGTCTCTGTGTACCGAAATCTTCTGATTGGGCG
>JAQIWV010000016.1:0-31051 GCA_034696705.1 Isotomurus plumosus
TCGTGATTAAAAGATTCTTTTATGTCTACCAGGCACCAGAAATGTTTATTTTCAAAGCTTTAGAAAGTACATTAAATTCAGCCTTAACCTTTTCATCTGATGGGTTTCAACATACAATTTGGTTTTGTACTCTTATCAGGCAGCTCTAACCATAGGCGTCAAATGCTTGTTCAATACGGAACATCCCTCAAAGAATGTTAAGGAATAGGATGACACTGAAAGAATTGGAAAATTCCATAAATTAGACTAAGAGGATAGGCACACAAGAATCGAGGGACCTTAGTACTGCTGAAACATCAGCTTCTTATTTTTCTAGAATAAACCAAGGTCTGATCAGATTGTCTTGTGTACTCAGAATAAATATACTCGTTAAAATATAATAAAATTACAATATGGAATGGTTGATTTATCGATAGATGTGAACACTACAAACTACAAACCAAAAACTAGATTGAATTATTTGGATATTCTTGTAAGGTGTGATCACACTTATTATTGTAGTATTTGTCCCTTTTTCATTTGATCCAAAATCAATAGTTACATAGGATGTGTATCATTCAGTAAGTAATGTACAATGTACTTCAATAGTTCTCGTTCTCATTTGAATGTACAAGCAGTACTTTTATTCAGTTCTGTGTAAAAGCTAACGAACATTAAGCATAACTTGGAGTAAATATATTAACAAGTTGCTCGTGTACCTTTCAGCCACTTTCTCTAAAGCAGAAGACTGAAGATCAACTCACTTGAACTCAATTATCGTCGCGTGAATTGACTAACTACACACCAGACTTAAATGACAGAAAGATAAGCTGTAATAAGTATTTTGCCTACAGCCTTCGGATGGTTGATGGTCCATGTATCAACAAGGCACCTAAGTCTATACCTGCATGCGGGATGGTGAAAGTGCGGTCAGTGAATTCAAGACATAGCAGTTCCTATAAGGCACATCAAATTGTTCTTCAACCAATTAAATCTAAACATTTGATTTGGACTTATTGTGAAAAATTAAGTGATCTATTGAAACTCGTAAACATTAATCCGGCATTTTAAATTTTAAAGTGCCTAAGGTCTAAACAAACAAATTCTACCGAACACTGGGTTTCACATTAGTTCTTTGTAAACAGTAGAGGCTGTTGAGGACTAATTAAGTGCAACCAAATAAAAATGAGTGGGGATGATGAAAGCTCTAATTTATATCCAACTAAACGAAGTTACGGCTATGGATCTACGGGAATCACAGCGAAGGAAGATACAGTCCATGAAATTGGGAATGTAAATGAGCGGATGGTTCACTGTGAAAATGATCGCTACATTAATAGAATCAGACAGCAATCTGGACTTAGCAATGGACCTGCTATGGTCAATTTCCAGATTCCCAGAAGCAGGAGAAGGTACGTCAACTTTTGAGATGAATTATCAGAGACTTTTGGATTATGGAATGATACTAAATGGCATGATTATATGTTTGGTGTTCAGACCAATTATCCGAACGAAATCTGAGCCGGATTTCGGAGCGTTGGTGGATGAGGATATTCAAGCGATGCGAGAAAGTTTAGTGAAGCGATATGGAAAAGGCCATGTACGTTATTTACCAAAAGGAGTCCCTCGATTTACTAGAAGACAATGGTTGGTTTTAGCATCGATTGCGTTGGTCGATTTTACTAGTTTTTGTGCGATGTCAATTTTAGCACCCTTCTTTCCCAGTGAAGTAAGTCATTTTTAACTTAAAGAGTTTTAAATTATCGTAAAAGTTTCTTAAACTACTGATTGAATTGCAGGCAGCCGCTAAAGGAGTTTCAACTTCAGTTTCTGGTTTCGTATTCAGCGTTTACGCTTTAGTTGTATTTTTAGCCTCGCCTCTAATGGGAATTGTTGTGAGTTACAACTCTGATACACAAGTAAATGTGAAATATGCAAGTTTTAAGTTTTCACCATTATTGTTTTATGTACAGGTTGGCCACGTTGGTCCCAAGTTCTTATTACTTTTAGGAGTTTTTCTGGGAGGATCATGCAACTTATTGTTTGGGTATGTATTTAACACTTCAAAAGATACTTAAGTATTGTTTTAAAACTACTATTATATATTTTCGCAGCCTTTTAGACCAAGTCGAATCGACTCCCGTTTTTATCACGTACTGCTTCCTCGTTAGAATATTTGAAGCTCTTGGTGCGGCTGCATTTGCAACGTCAAGTTATACTTTTGTGGCTCAATTATTTCCAGACAATATTGGAGTGGTTTTGGTAAGTTGACCTTCGTTCTCAAGAAATTTCGGATCGTAATATTTAGTTATTAACAATAGTGTTTCCTGCGTGCTATTTACAGGGCATATTGGAGACATTTGTAGGCTTAGGACTAGCTGTGGGTCCAGCCCTTGGAGGGTTACTTTACGATGTAAGTTGTACTTAAAGAAACATTCTGTTTGCCAGGAGTATATTCTTGTATTATGAAATTCTAATTTATTTCAAGCTGGGAGGATATTCTCTACCTTTCATTTGCCTCGGAGTTGTAATGCTGGCAACGATCCCAGTGAATATGATACTCTTGCCTACCACAGGATTTGATGAAGACAGCTCTCGATCAAAAGGCAGCATGTGGAAATTACTGAAGATTCCTCCAGTCTTCGTGATATGCTTGGTTGTCATTATTGCATCAAACCCCTGGGGTTTTCTCGATCCCACATTAAGTATTCATCCCTATGAGGTAGGTTATGTGTCGACAATAGATGTGTGTGAGAGCAAGAAAATGTCATAAAAGTAGTTCAACTTCAAAGTATTAATTATTTTGTATACTCTAATTTCCAATCAGTTCAACTTGGGCTGTTCTTCCTCCTCAATTCATTCTTCTACGCAGCGTCTTCACCTCTTTGGGGATACGTCGCTGACAAAATGGATCGAACTTGGATTCTCATGTTTCTTGGACTCTTAGTTAACACCGTGGTATTATTATTGTTATGACCAGCTAAATTCTTACCGTTTGAAAAGTAAGAATCATTGCAGCAGCTTCAAAATAGAATGTGCAGTTTTTTGATATGCTCACATTTTGTTTGTCTTGCAGTTCGATTTGGATCAACATAGTAGCCCTTATTATTCTTGGAATGTCAATGGCCATGACTTTTCTACCCACATTTGAAGCGATTCTTGATCTGACATTGTAAGACGTTACAACTGACATGTTTTTCCTATTGATAAGTGATTACAAAATTAAACTTTACTCCTTAGGGATTCTGGATACAGTGAAGATGTATCTACCTATGGTTTAATAGCAGGACTTTGGTCTTCGATGTACTGTCTAGGGTAAAACTTGACTTCACTCTCCATCTTTCACTTGACATTTTTCTAAATTCGAACTCGAATAATGTAGGGAAGTCATGGGTCCCTCACTTGGAGGATACTTGTTGGAGACTTTTGATTTCCCAATCTCTTCCACAGTAATGGCTGCGTTCTCGTTCCCATTGGTAATTAATTGAATTCAGTGTAGTACTTGAAGCACGAGTAAAGCATTACTTTTACCCTCAGGCCATTTTTGTCTTGATCTACTTCTCTACTATCAAACAACCATACGACAGCCTAATTTGCTCCTCCAGCAAAGATGGAAAAGATAGGACTACAGAGACATCAGATTCTGGGATTAGCGACAATGGAAATGGCGTCACAACAACTCCGACGTCTTGATCCATTTCTCAGCAGATGAATCAGAGGTTTCAAATAACGTTGTGGTTGTCGATGAAACAACTCCTCTGCTGTTATCAAGAAGTTTGCACAGAGAAGATTCCATAAGCGCCTTTGGTATAGTGGGTCCATCAGGAGGAATAAATATAATCGATTCAAATTCAAATGAAGAGAATCAGACTCAAATGCAGTTCAGTCCCAGCTTCGGAAGTTTTCCTCAGATTTTAAAGACTGTCAACATAACAGGCAGTTTAGTCTTCTTCTCAGTCAAATTCCTGTTTAGCAAAAACTCATCTTTTTCATAAATGTATGCAATGAGTACTTAACAAAATGAATTCTATCTACAGATTGTTCTCAAATCAAATCACAATCAGCCATATTTCCAAGTTCCTTATAAGTTCTTAATGAATGAGTCACAATAGATCCAGGGTCAAGATTAATCCAATTGAATCAAAGCAAGAAAGCAATCAATTGAAATATAATGTAATCGCCTGCTAAATTGTGAACATCTAGGTGAACTTACAGTTAACACGTCTTCCAAGATTATAATATTAAACATGTTTTATTCTCATCGAGCAAATATATAACTTTATGCACAGGTGAGGTTGCAATACTGACTAAAGTAGCTTCGTTAATACTAGTTTTATAGAATTTTGTGATTTATTTGTAAGTAAGTATGTGGGTGCTGGCTGATGAAATGTGATACACTCAAACGGCAGCTAAGACTTGTACATAACTGATAAAATCAACCGATTGATGAACAGATTAAAATAAATAAATTTACAAATTACAGTCAGAAAATCAGTAAGTACAAATACAGTCTTAGATTGATTGATGAACAAACATTGATGATTGATGAGAGAATGTTGCTATTGAATTTTCTCAAAACGCTCAAAATTCAATCAAACTTTCTTAAAATAAATCGACGATGTGATTTTGTAACATATTTCTGTGCAAAGTGATAGCTAAAAATTAATTTTTAATATTTTCAGAGGTTACTTTTAATCATATCATTGATATATATATTATTATAATGAGTACGAGCATATTACTAACTTTAACATTTAACATTTAGTTGCTAAAATATATAAATCTCTGATTTAGTTTCAATATCACTTCACTTGGTGCTTAACTACTCTTCTTCGTCTTCCTCTGAAATGGCTTCATCATATCCTTCGTCTATCTCCGTGTCAATGGGAATCGTATTAATTGCATTCTGACTTTGTAAGTTTTCCGTGTCCTCGTGAAAGTTGTCTTCGTCCTTTACATATATTTAAAAAATATCAAAATTTTCAAAATCAAGTCATAAATCATAAAATATAGTTTTAACTCAGACTACCTCTGGAACAGAATTATATCTTGGATATCCACACACGTAACATTCAATCTTCCCCACACCGTCATAATCATTTCTAGTGCAATAGCAAGTTTGACAGTCGGCTGGAGAAGCTGTTAGAACGATTCTTCTGCTCACAACTTTCGTAAAAAGATCAACTACATTGTCCCGTTTGTTGTACAGTTTTTTGCCATTGAACACCGTCCCTGGGAAGAAGAATGATAACTTATTAATGGGAACATCAATAACTAAAAATAAGTCCATTAAAATTGGCCACCAAGACAGCCTCCCAGTAGGCTTACGGTAATACTTCTATAGAACATACCGAATAAGAAGCCACCATTAAGGAGTACAAAGGTGACATTGAAGCGAAAATAAAGCTTGACTCAATTCACTGAATGCAAGACTCTGAATGTCTGAATCTGCGAATTGTCTCCGTAGAGAATGGAACTTTTTTTATAGAAAGCACCAACTTATTCAGGACATTTAAGAGAGAAGGTTCCATCATTGGCAAAGGGAAATGATTCTACCTACAACGATATTTCATTCCACAACAGACACCCATTCCATCATACATATTTTATATGGAGAAAGTCAAAATTTAGCCGAATCCTCATCGTTGATGTACTTGAAGTTTAATGCGTGTTAAATTAAACGATGATCTTAGCTCATGAAAAGTTTAAAATGGATTGATCTGGATATCGAGTGGAACTTGTTAAATGTGCCTTTTAGCAATTGAATCAGAAAATATTCTGGAGAACATGAATTTAGTAGGAAAGATGCAAAGTTTTCCATTCATTTGACTCCCATCATTCAGCATTACGTGTGAGTTAAGGTAAATGAAGAGTTCCCGTTCACTTCAGAACATTCAGAAGTTTGGTCATCGAGGATGGAATACATACCGTTGGTTTGAAGAGCCAAGGCAGTACAGTAACCCAGTACTTTCCTAGAAACTTTTACTTGACGCCTGGAAGTTGAATCTCCTCTTAACTTATCCCTTACTCAGTCTGTCTTCGTGTAGACCAAAGAGTTATCCACGCCTCCAATCGACAAATTTCAAGAACAAATTAAGCTTTCGTCTTTACTCGTTTATACTTAAAAAACTTACCGTAAAGATTCTTCGTAAGAGTCTTACTGTCCACGTGGAATTCATCGTTCAACATTACATGCAGTGTGACACCCTGTTCCATTAGAGCGTAGTGAATGTCTGTATAATCCATCGTCTATTTCGCAGACAATAAAACAGATTGTTTCTTTTAAAGGTCCTCATTATCAACGACTTAGCTTAAAGCATACATGCGTATATATACATATAGTATTTATGATAGGCTTTAGACATAGATTGAAAAAGACACAATACTTTGCTTGGAATTTTGTTAACAGATACCAAACCTAATGAGCTGGCATTGTACTACCGACAACTTACACTGTCTTGAGTAATAAAGGCAAAACAACCTAATATGTAATAAATTTATCAGCGAACCTTCATGTGTTCAGGTTGACAGGAGCTGCATGGGAATAAGATAAATGTTTTGCTGACTCCTGGCCGGAAATTTAGACATGCAAAGCGTATGCGATCCCATTAAAGATGTCATGACTTCCACTGCCTGCAAAACCAATCATGGCATCAGAATTATTGGACAATCAGAGTTGCTCATCAGAAGCGGACGTAGAAATGTTGTTTGCGTCACAAATCAATTAGCAAAAGTAAATTGCTGTAAATTGCATTTGATGATAATATGAAGAGAGTGGTATACACACTACAAACTGTCTTATCGAGATTCTTGCGAGTAAATTAAGTTTAGGAGGAATGTGCTCACCAACTGCAAGAGACGCCATGTACTTCCCAATTTGGTCTGCATTGGTAAAGACGTTTTTGTCCTGAAGGACAGGATGAGGTTTGTCAAGCACACCATCCCCACCGAAGAGAACGGTAGCATATCTGGAGAAAGAGACAAGAACGGTATGAATGGAGTTCCCAGGTGATTCTTCACAGACTTATGGAAAGTGTGTGTATGTAAAGATATGAATGTGAACATTTAAAGGGGTGAAGTAGAGGCTTTGTTAGGAAGGAAATACTGATAAATATTTTGTAATGTAAAACCTGTTTTCCTTGAACTTATTCTGGATAAACTCGTCTTTGAGACTTTTGGCGAGCACGTCGATTTTTCTTCTTGCCCTGAGAGCGCGATTGCAATCTTTGGCTTCAATAATAAAGACGACGTCGGTGGAACGGAAAGTAGGACTCCCTGCCGGTGGTGAACTGATCACTTTCATGTCCCGATCAATCATCTCTTCGCCATTCATATCGCACCTGCATTTCATTTTCATTCACTCAACATTATACTCATTTTTCTCCCACAGGGGCAGAAATGTAGGAAGAGAGGCACTTTTGTGGGCTCAGTCTATCTCTATAATACTTGTATGGAGGGTTCTCAGTTGAATAGCTTATCTCTTTGGTCTTATTCTTATTACTCAAAATACTAATAGAAAGTTAGGCCACAATGCACGTAAGGACGTAAGCAAGAAAGTCGAAATGGGTGAATTGACTGGTACGTGGAATTCTAAATTCATACTAGAATTACCGATGAGAACAACTTTGTGCTGTAGGCTTTGCTCATTTAAGGCCGTAACACTTTTCCCGACTTACTTGATACAGAAGGACGGGACTTTCACCGAGACTCCTTGTGTCTTGCATGCAGAGACGTAACTCACGGCAGACCGGCAAATTGATCCTGAAGAGTCCTCAGCGGATGAGCACATCGCCAGGTACGGATCCACGGAGATCTGATTAAGTATTCCAATCGCTTGTCAACTTAAGTTCTCATGGCTTAGTGAGCTAATATGGGATTAAACGAATGGCGTTTCTGCCGATAGAATATCGATCTGATTTTCATACCGTCATAATTTCTCTCGATTCTATCATCTCCCAGTGTTGAATCGCCTAGTCGTGACCTGCCTACTTAATTAGCCTCTCTAAACTCCTTTCAACATCAAACTCAAAGCATTTTCAGGATTCCAAGTTGTTCTCAAGCATTTCTGAAAACACTCGGTTTAGGAGTTTTTGCTAAATTAATTCTGTTTCTTTTTACAAGTCTACACACCACAGACAGTCTTCTAGCGGAGACCTTATTACATGCAGAGAGTGACCTACAACAACAATAAGTCTGAGAAAATATAACTTACTGTAGAGAAACACGGTTGCAGAGAGGACATTTTGCCTGTGAAAACTTTGTCGCACGTGTGTGAGTTTCTGGAGATGCTCTTAGGGAAAGTCTGTATTTTGTCCGTCATCGGGCAATTTTCCTGCGAACTGTCATCAGAGACGTCAAAGGATTTGACCATCTCTGGAATCGAATCGGGTTTTCTGCCATTACTCAGTGTCATGTCGGATGTGGGTTCTTCATCCATCGTTCCGAGGAGTCCTGATGTCTTCCTGGAGTACCAACCTGCGACATAGCATAACAATACCCAAGTTTAATGTCCCCATCGTTATGAAGTTAATAATGGAGTCGAGTCTTAAGAAACTGAAAGAAGTCTTCTCAGCTCACCTGAGACCCACAGTTGACAAATGCGATAGACCACATTGCAAGACACTGATACACCCTTTGGACTCTCCACCACAAGTCGGTCTCCGTCCAGGAAGCCTTGTAAATTCTGCATTTGCACGGGCAAGTTTAATATTTGATTCGATCCTCGTTTCCCATCCCGAAGTCCCTGCGAGTACAAAGCCAGCAATCATTTCAATTAGACTGTTTAATGTCACTTTGGTTATTCTATGAGATGAGCCTCTCTCAATCATATCCATTGGACGCTTCCTCCATTGGAGAATGGCTTCCAATGTCAAGAGCCAAAAAACCATTAGCGTGTGTGGAGCTTATCTTTAAACCAAACCCGTACAAATCTTGTTCGAGTGACATAATATCTCTTTAGCAGAGAGTAAATGTATTACACAAGACACAGAGTCTCTCTGTTGTGGGAATAATGATGGAGAGAGACGATTTGATATGAACATTCGGTGGTTTAGACAGAGAAAGTGGGAGTGAGCAGGCTGACAGGTTGTGTCTGCTATTATGGAAATCGATTAGGTTAAATCTCTCCATAAAAAAGTTTATCCAGGAGTCATAACATACATCTTCCTTCATCCTACTTAAGACAGAGTGCAAATGGAGTCTCGTCTTCCCCAGACTTCCATGCGGTCCAAGGCTTACTGAGGTGTCAGAATTCCTCTGACATGACAGTTTCTCTTGTGACTCCAAGTAGTCCGACAAGACGAGGAAGAATTCCCCTCCTCAATCATAACTTATGCAGCTTAAATCTACTCCTTAGCTTTGTTGTCTTTCCATGCATAACTTGATTACACTCGCCTAAGCCCCACTAACTGAACACACACGTAAGGAGTCTCCTCCTCTGTCTCTATGAGTGATTTCACTATTAAGTATTCCACTTAAACTGATCAACAATTTCAGACTGCCTCACTTAATACAAACACGAGAGAGGCTTTTAGGTTAGGGTCAGATTTTACAACTTTCTTTCACCTTGCTTTCTTTAAATTTGTTCTGAATTCATTTGTATGACACGATTATAATATAATGTAGATATATTTATACACTTTTATGTATATTGTATAGCTGCCTAAAAAGATTCTTATGGTGTAATTTACTGCATTTAATTCCAGGACGGTCAATATATATGTTCTGTAGGTAGAAAGGAGTTTTTCGATGCCTAAGAGAAGGAAATGCAAGAAGGAG
This sequence comes from Isotomurus plumosus, assembly GCA_034696705.1. Classification (NCBI taxonomy): domain Eukaryota; kingdom Metazoa; phylum Arthropoda; class Collembola; order Entomobryomorpha; family Isotomidae; genus Isotomurus; species Isotomurus plumosus. The sequence goes on from JAQIWV010000016.1 coordinate 9,757, forward strand.
AAACTCAGTTTCAAGACTGTGAAGCACGAAAGTCCAGGTTCACATGAACATAACTCTTGATTCAGTAAACTCAGAAACATCCTTCACTTGGATTCCTTTACAGGAAACGTAACCGAACAATCATTTTCATGTATATTATTATAAGTTGTAGGTAGCTTGACATTACGCACGGGACTGGAAGCACCTCGACTTTCTCTGTGTTTGCATAACGGTGTGCGAGCTTTTCAACTTTCATTTTCGTGTGGGTCTTATTTCAGGAGTTTTTAATGCACATAAGGAAATGGGTCAAGTAGAGGTGTTAATAAAATGACAAAAGTTAACCATAGCTCTGGCCACAGAGATGGTAATTGAGTTAGGGAGGAATAATAAATAAGGGAGAGGAGCAAGTTACTTACATTCTGATCCATGTCAATTATGAAAGTATTGAAGCTCTTGTGATCCGCAGCTACAATGATACTAAACGATGGAGACGACTGTTGACTGGAAGTTGCGTTATTGTACTGAAGGGACACTGAAAAGTTTCCATCCACTAAATCAGCAGCCAAGGGGTAGACACATGAGCCAGTAAAATTGTACGCGAGGCCATCAAAAGTGAAGAAGAACTCGTGTCCTACGAGCATTGCGTGACCTGAGGAATTCCATACAAAAAGGATGTCGATACAGTTTCGAATGGTTTAAGAAAGAACTTTTGGTATTAGGTCGTTGGATCTCCAACTCCAAGTATAGGATAAATAATACATATACTAATATATAGTTGGAGATGAGAGGCAGCAATTTAATTGTGCAGTGAATGTCCATTGCTATCAACAGATGCTAATTAGGTGGCGTTTAATGATGGTGCATTTTGTAATCAAAACAATGTCCTTAAGCACTAACCATCAAACGGTGGAAGCCAATTTCGAATATCCTCGAGAGGTCTGATTTTGTAGTACACGTCCCAAATCGACCCCTTCGAAGATCCAAACCAATCTTGCACCTTTACGATGTACTGGTACTCTGGAAGCCTCTGCAATTATCAGTAATAAATATTTAGTTTATAATACGAAGACTACCAAATGTATGAGCTCTAAACTGATTGTCAAGCACCAATACTAATAATTAAAATAAAAAGCTTAGGTGAAATTCAATAATGAAATCTGAAGTTGTAAGCAGACAATTGTGTGAGTGACAATGGAGGTGGGAAGATTGCCCGGAGAAATTAGTCACCAGCACACCGGAGTATGTGTTGATTATTGATTTTATGCTAAAGAGAGAGGAAGACAAGAGAAAGTCGGACCTGGAAATCGGGAGTCTCATTAAAAGCAGCCCATGGCATTGGCAACTTCTGTTCTAAGCTGATGATCCCCATATCAGCATCAAAAACAAATTTTGTCTTTGCATTTTGATGTCGACCACCTACTCCAAGAGTTGTTTGTGAAAATAGGTCATTTCCTTTGGTATAAAGTATGACAAGAAGATCTTGAAGCGTTTCGTCCAAATTTGTGTAGGCAATGATCCATTTCATCTGTTAAATGTAAGTGAATTTCCAATCACTTATGGGAATAATCATTATACATGTAAAAGCTCCTTTTGACCTACGCTCACTATAGAAGGTAAGACTTGCCTTGCTCCACCAGCGACTTCCACAGTCTTGTATCATTATAATCCATTCGAGGGTCTTTGCTTTCTCCCATCTTTCCTGTAATTTGGTGCCGAGTTGCCCCATAGGTATCACTAAAAACAGTTTTCCCTCAGTATAAAAAGTCAAATTAAGAAATCTGTGAAGTTGAGTCACAAGAGATGTTGAAAAGCTCTTAGTATATGCTATACATATAGATATGTATATACTAAAATATATATATATAGGGAGAAGCGTGCTCCGCTTTGAAATAAAAAAGAGAGGAAACTCCAATTTGCATGGAACTGAAGCGAATCTGATGGAGTTACGGAGAGAATGAATCTTTCTTCATAAAAAGTCTTAATTCATTCATTCATTCCCTTGTGAGCAACCAGAAATTCTTTCTCATCTTACCAAACTCATCCATCTCCTTGAGCTTAGCGAGAAGGTGAGTCTTGATCATCGAATAATATTTCTTGATGTTTGTCGTCGCATCAGCTTCGGATATTTCTCTATATATATTCTTTGCTTCCTCCACAAATGCTGATAACTTTTGGAAGTAGGGAGACTTCACCACGTCTTCCTTCGTTTGCTGAATGTACTCTGAAATTGACGGATTTATAATGGAGGGAATGTGTCGTGGATAAGCAATAAGCAATGATATCAACATATTGGAGATGATTTCCAGAGACAATGAGAAACGAAGGTTTGTTACACTTTTAGGCTGTGATGATTAAACTGGTTTCTTTCTACTTGGATGGCATGGTAAGTGAGAGTCTTACTTACCACAGCAATCTTATTGGTTCTTACTATAATTATGATTATGATTATTATTATTGTTATGAGGGGCTACCAAATAAACGAAACCCCTGTTAGTTTTCTCCCATCACCGTCTTTATGAATTCGTATTGCTCCTGATTGTTGTTTGCCGGTAGTAAAATTAACGGGAGCAATGGGATATAACTACTAAGCACAGCTGCTGGGAGACTTTTTATTTTCCTCTAAACCTTTCCTCTCTCCGTTTGTCTCTAACAAATATCACACTTTCTCTTTCATGGGGATACAATAAAGCACGCGAATCGTTAAAGGAATAAGCAAAGCAGCTATCAATCTACTCCACACTAGTCCACACATACATTTGGGTGTTCCTAGCAAAGTAAAACTTTTATGTTGACCTGTCTGCCAGACTGTCACCAGTCAGGAGTCAGAATGAATTTATCTTAAAAATACGTCTTAACGAAGCATGAAACTGAATTTTGAATATGAGTTTTAAGTGAAAGTAGGATATTACTGAGGTTGACTAATTGAGGAACACACCTGGGAGAAAAGCACTTGAATTCTTTTAATACACAAGTTTTGATGAGGTACTTTATGCCATGCAGGTAAGACAAAGCGATAATCTTTACAGAAAAGACATGGACTAGAAAGAAGGTGGATTTCATACCCGATAGACTGACAATGGACTCGTGGACAAAAGCCTGGAGTCGATGAATGTAAGTGAGTACCTCAGGTTGGTAGCGACTGACGAGCCATCCCAAGTTGGCGAGGATGGAGGTGGTGAGGGATGAAAGAGCCCCGTAGATTTCTACACTCAACTTCACCACAAAGCCAACACTCTGGAGGAAATAAAAAGAGTCTAACCTTTAGTAACACTTTCTTTATTGAACCCAGTCACCCTCACAAAGAAAGTCTTATTACACTCCCAGAGACTTTGAATGGAAGAACGAAGACAAGACAATGAAGACAAGAACGCAGATCAAAGAAGTCACAAATGAATAAATCAAACACAACCTCATGTTTTGTTCTTAGCCTCACAAGAGTCACGAATCAGATGGAGACGCATTGTTTTCCCGTATAGAATTTCCCTGTCGCTAATACTCTCCCAGAATAATACATGAATCACTCAATTTATCGATGCGAACATGTTATGCATTAAGGGAGTGGGATCACACGCTATTCATCAATCTTTACGATAAATGAGGTGAGGAATGTTAACTCACATAGTAGAGGACAAGATCAGCATACTCTTTTACTTTGGCGAGGGAGATGAACTCAGATGAGGGCCAAGGATTCGAGCAGAAGTTGTTCCAAGTTGTTACCACTTGATCGTACAATGCTTGGACCTGGGGAAACAAGAGATCAGTGTAGGATGGATGAGGAACTGAGAAGGACTTAAATATTTATTGGAAGCTGTCTTTGTGGTTTACCTTATCAACAATTCCCATGTAAGTTTTTCCCAGGAATTTAAGGGATTCTGAGTTGCCGTCCTCACGATAAGTTTTGAGTTTTTCCATCAACTGTGTGATTCTGGAGAGATTAAAGAAGTAATGAATGAAGGGGAGAAGAAAGAGGTAGTTTATGCGCAGCCAGGTGTGACATGCCAGAAGATGTGTGTAAGTGAACCTCAAATGATTTGAAAAAGAAAGGTTTGGAAACCACAAGAAAGGAAAATATGTCTGTTGGGAGTAGAAAGAGCGGAGAAGACAGGAAATGAAACAAAAGGTTTGAAAGAACAAACAAATGATTTAGTTATTCCGCATGAGTTGGAGTGAAGTATGCATTTTGGCGTCTCTGATTCGATAACAAAAAGCCAAATAAAAGGGAAATCAAGTTTCACTGATGGACGAATGGCGATAACGTCGAAAGGCTTGTTGTGGATGAATGTGGGGAAGCTTAGAGTTCATAATTGTGGATCTTGGTCATTGTGTTCACACACACCTGGCTGGGAACAAAGATTCGAGTTCTCTTGTATACCTCATGGAGATTTACTCGAGAAATAATTGAGTAAATCCAAGAATGTGTTGCACGTAGTAGTCGTTCTGCTTCTGCATCTCCTCGAAGAAAAATTGAAGAGCTGCGGAGTCATCCCGGAAATCACATTCTTCCCTAAGAAATAGAGAGGACGAAGTTTATCCAACACACTTTTCTCCCTTCGTAAGATAACAAGGAGAAAATGATTATAGGAATGTGAATGACACACATTCGCCCAGCCAGTAAAAGCAGAAGTCTCTCTGCCTGATTTATGCTTCAATTGCCCAATCCAGTTTTACCTGAGTTCCATTAGAAACGGTTCCAGCTGCCCTTTCGCGTCTTCCCAGATTGCAGTCATACTTTCCCAAGCGTCTTTCACTGTCGCCACTATGTGGTCACTCTTTTCTGTCATTACGCGAGTTACGTTTCGGTAAAAGGTTTTTCCCAACTCCTATAATATTATTATAGGATGACTATCACGACTTTATATAAAGACATTGAAGCCACCATCAGCAACAAATGGTGCATAAGATCTCAAACGGACAGGCTGGGTGGGAATATGTACGATAAAATAATATAATTGTTCTCACGACTTGAATGGATTGGGGCTATACACTCACACTCATACGCAAAAGTCGGATGTAAATGAGGAACTTTAAGCTCAGCGAAGACTTCCAGACGCCACTTCAGTCTGGACGTGCTGAGCTTCGAGTGGTTCATCCGTAAGAAATAGCTGACATCGGAATATCTGAGGTTGTCGTGATGTTCCCAAATGTCAAATCTAACATTTCTAGAATCGATCACACCCTCTCGGCATAAAATCCATCAGTGAGATCTGCAAAACAGAAAGACTTGAGTCAGGTTCTCTTATTCATATTTCACCTGTGGCACATAAGTACATACATAGTTCACCATTCATGAAGGAATACATCCGAGAGTATTTAAAAAACTTTAATTCTGCTGAACAGTAGTGTACGTGTACCACAAGAAACAGTGTAATTAATTAATATTCCTTTCATCCAACTGTCTCCTCGTTATTAAGATGGAATCGTCGGTAAGAGAGGTCATAAAAGAAAGTTCCCGTGCAGGTTAAAAGTACAAGTCCACTACATAAATATCTACACATGTATAAATTGTGAGAGCGGGTGAACAACTTCTAATTCCTGAGGGCTCGGAACACCGGAATCTTTTCATACAGTTTAATTGCAGCTACACACACATGTGAATGAACAATTCATCATTCCCTGGCCTGGCAGTTGAGATATAGAACTTACAGAGTTTAACTTTACAGAACAGAACTTATAGAACTTATATGCAAGGTCAAGATTTGTGTGTGTGGAGACGATTGTCACAAACTAAACATAGTGAGGAATGCTGACTGTATACGAAATCAGGTTTACACATAAGAATGATGAATGTGTACCTTTGCCGTGCACGGTATACAGCTTCAGAAATGGCTTATCCAACTCCACTGAAAGCTTCGTCTCCGGTGGACGCTTCACTCCCGAGAAGCTTGCCCTGCCCAGCACCACGAAACTAGGGTGGGTTCCAGAGACCTGACATTCCAGTGTTAAGTGGTCTTCAGGGTCCAGCATCTATTTGTAAAAGCTTTAGCATTTCCTCTCTCCCCCTTAAGTGCCTTACCCCCACAACCACCACCACCAGAAATGAAATTAAGTTATGCTAATCTGAGGGGAAGAACGAGTCGTATCGACAGTATTTCATATCAATTGCTTCAGTTTCTGAATACGAATGGATGGGAGAGACGTTTTGCTCTGAGGTGTTCATATATATGGGAAGACTGAGGCAGTGGCTGATGGTAGTGTAAGTAGAGAGAGAAAGTTGAAAGCATCATCATCCATATTAGAAGAAGTAGAGAAGGGGCTCACCATTATGTGAGCCTTCCTAAGTTGTTTAAATAGTTCAAAGGCGATCTTCGATTTCTGGGCAAGACTTTTCTTCCTGTTTCTGAAGTCTATCAGAGTGATAATCGATAGTTCGGGGGGCGAATGCCGAGTAGAGTGAAGAGTCTTCACATCCAAACTGGCCCAGAAGAAAAAAGAGACAAAGTATTAGTTAAAGTTGGAATGGATGACGTAGACCAGACTGGGGGAGAGCTCCTCGTACATACCAAACGGACGTAACACTCTTGTTCTATTGCTTTAGACAGATAACTAATATTTGTAGGAGCCGTAGGACGGTGGGGGGGGGCGGCTGAAGGGGAGGAGAAGTACCCCTAAGGGTCTCCTCAGCTACGGCCCTTCCCCCCAAAGAAAATCGTGAGGCTCATACGGAAGGAACGTGTGAAGGGTTCAAATTGACGCAGGGAACCAATATTAATGAATAACTCATGCTCACTTTGTCGCCGAATGGATGAGTCTCATATCTGTTGTCTGTGCTAACATTCCAGTAAGGAAGACTCCAGAATTCCGGTTGTGTCCTTACAACCAGACTCACTCCGTTATTCAAATCACCCGTGTAATCCATCCAAACTTTCCCTTCGATCAAATCCCATCCGTCTGTTTGAAGTTGTCCTTCTGCACGCAAATCCTATCGTGTCACAAACTGTTAACTCTTCATTCCAACAAATGCCCATTAGCTACGTGTTCCTTACCTGAGCCAAACTCGGGTGTCTTATGGTCACTCCCAGACGTCTCCTAGCCGGTTTCTCCTCCACAGCCCACGTGACCACTCCCACAAGCTTTCGGTCACTTTTCGACGCGTTAAATTTCATCTCAGTTGTCCAATTTAGCGAGGAGTCTTCGAAGACGTATCCCGAGTTGAGAGTTATCATTCTTATGGGATAGGTCAGGCGAAAGTCCAGCTCGTGCTCAGTCTTTTTACCCTTTTTACACATTTATCAACCATTTAGGAAACCACCGGACCACCAATACATCGGCCATTCCCTTCCTTTTAACCAGGGACCATTTAATCTCTCAGAATCTCCAGAAGGGAAGAGAGAAGTGGGGAAAACTTTGGCCTGAATTAAATATCTCCGAAAACTCACAACAACCTGGGTTTTGACCAACCTCCCTTAAATTAGCGATTTTCTACCCGGGATACTTGTGAGAGGAAGGGAACGAAAGAAAGCTCACATACATTTGTCCTGTTCATTATGCCGAGCTCATAGGCCACGGAGGAGTCTGGACTCCTTGATATTCGACTCTTGTGCTTGAATTGATGATCCAGAAAGTCGTAGTCAGTAAAGAACTCCGTTTCTCTGCTCGGGTGCCTTCCTACCCAGACACATTAAATTAAAAAAGCACATTAACGCCATAAATGTTCCAATATTCTTAAGTAGAAGTCTATAAAGCACAGTGATAAGCTCTTTTCAGTCACCAACTTTTTCACACTCCTGGGTATCGATGGACTATAAAACTAAAAGTACTCCATCTCATCTTTACCCCCAGATCAGCTTAATGGCCCATTAACACTTTATGCTAATTTTTTAATTAAATCTCGCCAGCTTCTTTTTAAATATTGTCATAATAAATTCACCAGCGTTCTCTTGTTTTTGAAATCCTAAAGTATTCACATTATTTTTTATCTCGACGTGGACCTACACAAAATTATTAAAGTTTGACAGGAGTTGTTGGGTTTCTTTCGAATAAAATACGATGTAGATGCAGTGTAGAGTTTACTGTATTTTAATGACAATACATAAGAAGTTCTTTGGTAGAATTCTTTGTAGTTTGGTTAAAAACGGAGGACTGAGAGGTATGAAACCCATAAAGCCTCCTTCTCTCTGAATAAATCATTCTTTTAACACATTTTCTTGGAAGTTTGGGTAGAAGGCATTGCTCACAATTTCCCTGATTTCCTTCACACTCATTAGTTATAGAAAGGAGCAGTTGTTGGATGTTGGATTACTTACCCGTTACGGTGATTTCACGGCCTGTGAAATTTGTCTTAATTTGCAGTTCACCTTCCAATTTATGTAAATCTGCCTGTCCCAGATCGTAAACCTCGAGTCTTCTCACCGTCTACATGAAAGCACAAGAGAAAGTTGTCTCACTTTCCACACACACCCAACTTTCCTCAGTTCCTAGGTCTCATCAATCTAATTGACGGCTCTCTTTCACACCTAACCTTATCGGCACACACACATTAACATAATCGCAGGTCAATTAAAACCCAGGTAATTGATATTGTGAGAGAACCTTCATGCGTAAAAATAGAAAGTGGAAAGATGGAAATCGAATAAGTTTTGTGAGAGAACTCAAATCGAGTCTTTAACTGTCTCTCTCATTGTGATTCAGTGAGTTTGGGTAAAAGTGAAATCATCAAGCACCAGAATAGGATTCCATAATTTTCACTTCAGTTCGGCTGCATAAATAATTACTTCCTGGGGAAACTACACGAACAAGCTTTGACTATTTCCATGCACATTCATCCATTTATAACACCAGTTGGTCCCTCATCATGCATAAAGATGAGAGCTATTCTAATTCCATCGAATAATCGTCACTCATACTTAAATGCGTAACCGGAAAATCTGATATAGAGCCTTGTTCACTGTAGAATTAAATCTAAAGCTGTTCCTTATTATTACTCACGAAGACTGTTGGCACAATTTCGAAATGACATGTTCGTGCTTACGAGAGATCATCGGATAATTCATATTTGAAAGTGGAGATGTGTATTTATACATTTAAGTTCACATTTGGAGAAATCATATGTACTATACGTTTGTTGGGAGATTAAGTCCATCCGTACCTCCGGAGTATTTAAACTCGTAAAGTGTGTCCACTCCAAACGGCCAGAAATGGTTGGCAAATGTCACATGTCGTTCTTCTTTCCCGAGTCCTAAGGATTCTTCCGATGCAAAGGAATATGAACCGTTTCCTAGTTCAACTCCATTGTAGATTACTTTAAAATCTGATGTTGAGGACTGGGCCTCAGACTAAAAACCAGTTAAGACGTTAGCATTCAATAGTTTTTTTGTGCATGGATTCTTATCCTAAGCAGTAGTTGTACCTGATAGTATAACATTAAAAACCCAGTTTGAGGTTTCGAAACAGACTCAGTGGCTATTGGAATTTCAAAGTCTAAACTAGAGTTGACTTTAAATTGGTCTTCAGAGTTTTCGTAGTCCCAGTAATAATCCAAAAGCAGTTTGTCAGATTCCCAGTTCCCTCCGATGACTCCATCAATAATCGAACTGAAAGAGGCGTCAGTTGAAATTACAAATGATATAACCCAAATCCAAAGCACTTCAGAGTACCCGTCAATTCTGTTGGACAACTGGACTCCTACATTCGACACCAAGTCGAAATTGGAAGACACGTTGAGAGTAGTAGCAAAGTTTTTAAGGCTTTCCAGCATCAAATCTCAACGGCTTTTCCTGCAATCCTTCCTGGCCGAATTGGAACCTATTATTTTATGTATACATATAGATAAGTTCTGACTGGGAAAGTGTCTAGTGGAAGGCTGCGTTGTAAGTGGAATAATTATGTGGGCTATTTGGTAGCACCAACTGAATGTAATTAATTTATTAGGTGCTAGAGATAGAGGAGTGGGACTGCAGGTGAGTAGCAAAGTGATGGATAATTACCGAGCAGTATGTCGACTGGAAATTCGATTAGAGGAGCCATCAATAGAAATCAAGGAACTGTCAGCGGTGTTTGTGAACGAGGAAGGGTAACCCACTCTGAGGTGCAGGTTTGCATCGGTGTCGTCGGGCCAGGAGCAATTAAATGTCGACTGAACTGACGAGGGAAGGCGACCTCCGGAGCTCCACTCCACCGACACTTCTCCGTCGACCGAGCTTTCTCCCTCCCGTCTCCACTGCCACCGATAATCCCATTACTCTCATTCATCTAATTACCCACGCTAAACAAGTTGATTTTAGTAATAGAGAGCGTCGCTACCTTCACATCAGAACTGTATAGCTTTGAGTTTGGCCCTGCAGAACTAAGTTGGACTTGGGAATCCATATTTCGGAAATCCTCGTCGGATTGAGATGTAACTGCAGCCTTGTAATGAGTTTTCCCGTAGTCTGATGATAGTTTTAGAGTAAAAGACTCTCCATCAATCAGTTCGGACTTCGGACGATATTCCACCAACGACTCTTAGAAATTGAGTAGAGATAGTCAAGTCAAATCTGTGTCTTTCTTGGAGATCCAATCTCCCAGTTTTACACTGCTAAAGCAGAAATGTGTGGAGCTTAACTGGCTCATAACTTTCTGTCCAATCAAACCCTAATTTGTTTAAACTCAGAGAAATGTTTGTGGAAATCGACCTGAGTCTTGAATATAATATCATCAACGATTCTTCCTACAGTAGGAAATCTATAAAAGGGAAATTGAGAAACTTCTAGGGATGAATTCATCTAATTAAACTGCCATCATCTTATTTCCTAAAGTACATCACACAAATTATTACCGACAAGGCTTTTCTAATTGTATCTGGAGTTTCAGAGAGAAGGTTTGGAGTCTGTCAGACATTAAACATTGATTGAATTTCTTTCTCAGACTAATATTTCTCTTCCCTATAAGAAAAGCATTGCTTTCTCAGAATTTCTATTTAAAGCTACACTGGCGCATTTACTCCAATTGTGAACAATGTAAATATTATATTGCATATTGTGTTCCTTCACTTAAAACAACTTTTATCATCAAAACCAAATCATATCTGCTTTACCTGAAAGTCGGCTTAGCGACTTGGAAGTTTATTCGAGAATCAAGTTTACGGGAGGTTTGGGTTCGCTGAATGAAGTTAGCGATGTCACATCTGATTCCGTTTTCTTGTTGAACAGGGTCGAGGGAGGGGAAGTGTGACTTGAGGGTGGAATTTAGAGAATACTTGGACTCGAGTCCCCAGTCAAAATAATTCACTTGTGTAAAGTCCAGTTAGACTTTATTTGGAAAGAGCCAAGAGGAGCTTTGGCACGTAATCCAAGTTGCTTGACTTTCCACAACGATGTTTCATATCTGTTTTAAATGTAATAAATCTCTTGCAATCCATCATATAAAGGTTCAATTCAAACAAATGAGGCAAGGCACTCCTCGTGGTTGTAACTAAACTGACTTTAACAACTGCAAGCAACTGTAATTTAATGGAAAGTGATTGATAACTCGTATATGGGACTTAGACATATGTATACACTTGGTGTAGTGGAAATGACCGAAGCAATTGATATATTCACAAGGTACAAGCCATTAAGCACTGTAAGTATGGTAACCAACGCCTGTAGCCTATGAGAACACGTTAAACTGCATAAGAAACTATAGTTGTTTGTTTCAAGTGGTACATTTGTGTCTTTTGGCAAAACACACTCTTCCAGTTTGCTAAAATGTACCGGTTTATTTGCTCAAGGAACCCGGCAAGTTAAACGAAGGAGTACTAAAGGATTGCAAAATTATGTGCATGCTGGAGAAAGTACCCGAGAAAGCACTTGCAGACTCTCCTGTGTCAGTTGACCAAGGAAGCATGAAACCCACGAAAGGACGTGTGTATAAGCTTACTCAAGTATTCCTTTAGCTTCCAAAGTGGAAAAGTGACTAAGTGGAGTAGCTGCTCTAGCAATTGCACACTAAATTGATCTTCCTCCTAGTGTTGATGCAGCCACACGTTCCAATTCTCCAAATGCTTGAACGGCGTATCGACCTGTTGAAGAAATCATGTCACAGGATTCTTTCACATTCCTCCAGCATTTCTCATCCCACACTATATATATATATTCTGGATTAAGTCTTTTTTGTTTGCACCATTAACGTTGGTTGTGTATCATAAGGGAAAGTGGAAAGACTTGTTAGGATTAGAGATAGAGAAGGAGTCGTTGACAGGGAAAGGCATAAATGGTATATAATGTATATAGGGCGTTGGAGGAGGTATACACACTTACAGTGATATTTAATTCCTGAAATCGGCTCCGAGGCAATGAAAGGAGGAGGATTGCCCTCACTCTTTGATTATTCTTCCACTCGATTTCTCCATTTACATTCACACCGTCGTCGCTTTTATTCACGTCGCCTCTGAAATCCCCTTGTCGGTAAGCTTCCAATCCAAATGTGGTTGAAAGGCTTCCTTGTATCTACCAACGCAGCATACACGGCTCTCATTAACCTCCCTTTCTCCACGTCCACATCAAACTTCGCTTAACTAACTACACAATCATCACAATAATATTATTTCACCTGTGTTGGCCACCCTTGTTCGTCTATTGATGAGTCTACATCAATCTCCATCTCTTTCTCCCCACTCTTTATGTTAATTATCGTGTTCAGCAGTGGATCTGATTCATCCTTAGATGTTGTGTCTCCCGTCATCTCCACTTCCCTGGAACAATTGTTATTGTTACATACTTATGCATCCCCATATGACGACTAAACTTAATTAAAAGGCTTTCAGAAGACATATGTTTAGGGACTGAGTGAGTGTTTAACTAACAATATAAGTCGTTGGGGGGATTGTAGAGGATTCTTTTGCATTCAGGTCTATAATCTAGAGTATCTAGTCAAAAGTAAAAAGATAATGGTGAATGACAGGAACAACTTACTCCAATCCTGGAAATGGAGTGTTCAGAGTCATACTGAAATGTCTTGGCCCGAGTGCAACATTGGTAGCAACTTTATCAAATGCCAAGGATGTGAGTTCCAAATCCACTGAGTAAGACTTCTCATCCTCGTTATGAGCATACATTAAAGAGGCCTGCTGTTCCTCCCACTCAGCCAGTGGAGTCTTCAGCTCACTCCGTCCTTGCAGATACTGCGGAAGCCCATTCGTCCAACATGTTTCCAATGAGTACTGCCGGCCAAAGGACAAAATGTCAGCAGATCATCTACATCGTTTATCCACAAGACTACCTACTTCTCTCTGTTGGGGAAAGTAGCTTCCCACAACGACGCTCAGCTTTCTCTCCGGATCCGATAGTTCAAGCCTCCCGTCCGACTTAAGCGATACCCGGAAGTCTGAAGAGACTCGCAAGTCCACAAGACCCGTCGATTTCTTTGACAGGTCTTCATTCTAATTAATTAATTCGGTTGGGAGGTGTTGGCTTAAAAGTTGTAAGCTCATTAAAGACTTAAAGCGAAGAAAGGAGTGAAAGTAACGGAGAAGTGTGTGGAGAGAGATAACAATCAGGGGGAGACCACGTACAAAGTAGCCTGATTAATGTCTAGGTTGTAAAGGCCTTGAAGTTAATTCTTTTCATCAAAAGGTATTTCACACGGTAACACCTTCCTCGTTGTTGGGTAATTTACGTACCTGTTTTATGTTGGGAAATAAAGGTACGCATGCCGACCGCAAGGTATTTGAGAAAGGTGAGCGAGAATGGGATCGATATATGCAAATTAGGTGGATAAAAAGTGGAAAGTGAAACCTTACATGTAAGCTTGCACTCAAGTCATCAACATTGGCACTATAAACAGCAATAAAATTTCGAATCGGGAAGACATCATTTGTGGTTGGGACTGGTTCCTCGTCGACTTCTTCGTCTTCGTCTTACGAAGGACCTTGAGATGTTGTGGACACAGTCTCATATTCCATCTTGATGATTTTAGCCCAGGCAAGCGGCGAGTAGGAGTGAAGCAACTGACTCATTGGCACGGTAACTTTGACTGCTGTTTCCGGTCGATCTTCCTCGCCTTCTATGGGATCGCTAAGGTCAAGAGCGTCTTGAGCTTCCTGAGTGAGGATATCACTTAACACCCCCTGAGGTCCGGCCCGGATAACGAGGCCACTCTGAGAAGCATACAAAGTTTGTTAGAACTGGAAGCTGGGAGATAAAGTACGACGAGGTGTTATCCTGGGTGACACGAGAAAGTTGTGTGTGTTGTAAAGACTGATAGATGTGCTTTGGCATTGTGTGTGTGTCTGTGTGTGTGTGCATGCATAGTGATGAGACATATGCAGGTAGAGGGGCTATTCCCACATCCCACGTCCGCATTCCTGGAAGATGGATTGCCCGAGGATGATGTTAGTGTCGAAGATTCGAAGACCAAATCGGTGAGAAACATTTGTCAAAGAAATAAATAACAGGCTGACAGGAGAGGGAGGAAAAGGAAGGAGCGAGAGGCGATTGTGGATCCTTTGCCGGATGTATCGCCAACCTTTGGGAATCAAGACTGAGACTGCAGAGTCTCTACTTTCTCCAGAAAGCACTTGATGCATTAGGATGCGATAGATTTCTCCGGGTCGGCTGGTGGACGATTATTCGAGGATTGCCTTCCTGGAGTATTGTCATCGAGAATCGAGAGGACTGAGAGGAGATGCTGCTCCTGACCTTGTTGCCTTAATTTTTTAGAAAGGAAGGTACTTTTGGTGGCAGAGGAATCAATCAACGTGAAATGCGAGGACAGCAGGCTATTTCTTCAGGAACGATGAGTTGATGGACCGTTAGAGAAGCTTTCCTTCCGGAGATACTTAATACACCCCGAACAGCAATGGTTTTCATGGTAAAACAAAATAAAAAGTGTCCACGGGGAAATTAGAAGGAAAGCCAAAGCTTATAGAGACCTTATTAGACACGAAATTTAATCCTAAGTTTTGTACACAAAGAGAAAGCTTTCGCTTGGGTTGGTTAAGATAGACGGAGTCAAGGTTCTCGCTGTATTCATGTAAAAGTTGAGCGGAAGCGACTTATTTGAAGAAGCTATTTATTATATGGCTAGAATGCGGGTTGGTTGTATTGGGAAGCATTAATGATTTTCCGTAGATTGGAGGAGTGAAGTGTGTTGCGTTGTTCTCTGCTGTCGTGCTCACTTAAGCAAGGAGGATCGAAGAGGTTTAGCGTCTTGAGGTCCATTAAGCAATGTGTATGAGTGATAACAAGTGAACGAGTGTAGAGAGTGAATTATGTTGCTTCTTCAGTGGAAAGGGTAGCAGAGTCAACACTTACCTCGTACCATTCGGAACCAGATCGCCATTTAGACTGAAGGGGAAGATTGTACAAGTCACTTTCGAATACTATGGCAGGGCTAAGGTTAAGTTCGAGCTCGAATAATCCAGGATAAGGGGTTGTAATCGTGACATTTTCATTGAAACGAAACACATCCTACGGGAGAGAATAACACGTATATGTGAGTACAGCATGAATGTGTGGAGGAGAAAGATGAGACTGGAAGTCAGAAAGCACTCGGGTCTCTTTTCGGTGTGGAGAAAATCAGAAGGAAAAACATGGGCTAATCGCTTAAATCTCGTAAGAGGCTTAAAGAGAGCTGAAAGGGATTATTGAAAGCTCAACCAAGAGAGAAAGTGGGTTAGAAAAATACAGATAAATAATAGGACGGCTTGTTGGGTCTTCTCTCCCCGCACAGCTTTGTCTACAGTCTCAGCAATCTCGAGTAATCTTGGAGTTGGCCGTCCATGGCGGATAAATGGGAAACTTTGCTCAAAAAGATTTACTAAAAGATCAAGTTGGCCTTCAATATTGATAGGACCCTCTTTCAGAGTCAGTGAGGCTGATGTTGAATCGCGCGTCTCTCGTTGTCAGACTGAACTGTCGGAGTACAGTCGGGTACACAATTGTGTCAATCGTCAGGAGAGAGTTCATCACTATTGCTGTGATGTCTGCTTCCTCCACGTCCGTCGTCCCTCCTTCCAGTTTGTACCCGACCTGAGTAACACCAGACAGTAATTAACATTAAAGTACCCATAAAAAGTGCAAAGAGGGTGTTAATGCACTTCGGCCTGTGGCTGATGAGTTAGTTAGTCTCACTTTGAACACTGTGCTGCATGCTAAGTGTTATGCTTGTCTATTTCAATTGGATTTATTATATTATTGTAGGCTGCATTCTATGAATTACTATAGATTGACGGGCTCAGAGTTTGACTTGTCTACTGACCTGTCTACGAGAGGTTTCTTCGAGTAAACTGAGAAAGAAGGGATTTAAAATCACACAAATGAACTTGACTGGATATGAATACGCTTTAAATTAGACGTAGAGACTTCTTGGCTTATCTGCAATCTCATATATATATACCAGTATGAGTAATAAAGTTTAAGAAATGTCCATAACCCTTCAGAGACTTTAGTATGTCTGCATAGTGTATATGTATATAGTAAAGTTGGGAGGTCTCGGTTGACTTTTTTGAGCTCCTAAAATGTAAAGGTCAAACCGTAAAGAGCAACTAAAGTTATGACAAATAAGAAGTCGAAAAGATCTCATTAAATTTCTGCTCAGAGTTTGCTTACTGTAGTGTTGAGATCGGGAGACTTCCACGTACGAAATCCCAGCAGTTACCTAGCCTACTTATTCTCAATACCGCATTCAGAAGTTCGCATGTCTCATTAGCATGTTGTGCTCACATGCATCATGTAGTGGTGTGTTTATATTCAACTTGCTACCAGTGAACTTTCCTTGGAATTAAGATTTCACTCCTGGGATGATAAATATCTAGAGCCTACCATCTATATACATAATATGAACATACAGCGCATTTCCCTACCTATACCTCCCGTTACACTGTGTAAACGAATACTTGTAACTTAGGGATTCGTGCGTACACTTAAGCAGTTGAGGATGCATAGGACACAAGATTAGGAGATTGAAGAGTTTGGGTTCGAATTGAGTTTTGAACAGAGTACGGAATTAAAATTCCTCTTGTGTTGAACAAGCAACACTTAAGCTCCGTTTAAATTGGGAATGACTTAGGAAGAACTCACTTGCTGGTCGTTTACCCATCCCATACACTGGCTGCGATAAGTGACTTCATCGTCCCGTGAATTCGTAAAGATGAATCCGATTTTACTCACATCCTCAAATGGACTCTTTGCATTGAGTCGGATGTCGAAATTAGTCCAAGAAATAAGGACCCATTCTGCCTTGGCGTCAATGGTGTCTTCATTGAGTTCCAGTTTGAATTCCGCGAGCTGTAAAAGTAAGCTGATGGTAGGAGGGACTGATAAGAGAGAAATACTGAGTCTGAAGGGCCAAGTGCCTGTGCCCCGTCAACTTTCACCCGGGCGTCGAGGTGCTTTGGAGGCATCCACGGGGAGGTGAAAGTATAGTAAATTTGGAACTCTTCGCGGCCAGCCCACTCGTAGCCAGCCTCCACACCGATGAAAACTTGAGGCCACCCTAATTGACATGCTATGCGAGCATTGTCTCCGATGACGTAAGTGAAGCTACCGAATATTTTATCGCTGTTTGGGTTTGACGTGATCACTTCGAATCCTAATGTCCCATTCTCCTTGAAACGTTGAAACGAGGAGTTCCTGCCGACCGAATCACACTTTGTACTAATTGCTCATTAATCATAAAACGTGGATGAGACTTTTTCCACGCAAAGCGAATACTAAAAGGTTAATTACATCTTCTTCTGCTCACCTGTGATTGAAATAGCGTATTGGAAATTCTCAAAGTAGATTCCAATATTCGCCAGCACATCTCTGTCTTCCTTTCCTCCCAGAACGACTTGAGCATCAAAGTTCTGGAACCCTACAAACGGACTTTTAAAATGAACTTCGGCTCTTGTTGATAGAACATCCGACCAAGTTTGTGGAATCGCCCATTGAGTGCTCAGATTAATTTCCTTGTCTTTGGGAAACTGCAAATTTCATGAAGGATTGTGTTAGTGACATTAGTGTATTATTAGATTTTGATACATAGCATACATCATGGTGTTGTTTCTGGAATGCAATTTGAAGGAAAGAGAAAAGTAACCAAGTAATGTCATTGAATGAATGTGATTAAGATGGAATGCCCAAGAATGTCTCATTAGTTGATAATAAGGCAGGATGTGAAATATAAATGGGGACCACAATTGAGCAACCAGAGTTCTCTATTGTGCAACCGCGTGTGTTTGTTGGTGGAACTAGAACAGTGACATTCATCATGTCGGAACTCGGAGGAATTGTAAAAAAGAGGAAAGAGACTTTCCAAGTTTTCTTTCAGTTGGACGTACCTGAATGTCAACATCAGTGTTCAAATTGAGATAGCTATGATGGATATGATTTACTCGGAGATTGAAAACTTCGTAGTTCTTTATGGAAGTTGTTATGTTCCCTTCTAAACGGAATTTGAATTTGTTCCACAACTCTTTCCTTTGGATTTCATTTTCTTCTTCGTGTGGCGCAACCAAGTTTTGAAGAGTCGAGACTTGTGGAAGTGTTTATCTGAGACTGCAACTGCACATGTCAATAAATGCCGAACAAGTTGAGATGAGTGAGATCAGTTGAACTGTTTAGTCGCATGAAAGGAATAATTAACATGTTTTATTCAAACCACAACTGAATGTTTCGCAGGAGGATTACAACGTCAAATCTTTCAGTCAGAAGGGAGTCTGTTGGAAGTTATCCCGACTTCCACTTGCCGTGCGTCTCCCGTCGTCTGCGGCGGTTTTCCTGCGTCTGCGCCTCGAGGGACTTCAAAAACGGCCAGGCGTGCTTGGCCACCCACTTCTTGGGAATGTCCACCTCACACAGCGACTTCAGCAGGGGAAGGTCCTTGAGGAACCGCAACGTCCCCATCGTCACCTGGAGAAAGGTCAAAGGTCATCTTGTGTTGACAGTTTAACTTTTAAGGTCACGTGACGTCAACTCACCATCGGAACGCCTTGAAGTCGGCTAGCGGAGGAAGTCTGGAACTCCAACGTCAACTTCAAAAGCGGAGTTTGTGGGAGTCCGAGTCCAAATCCCTTCGACAAAATGAGCGGAAGCGCGTCTGCCAAACTCCACCGGTCGTCCTTCTGACCCACGACAGCTCGAAAGGACAATGACCTCAACTCTGGAAATAACCAATTACAAAGGTGAAGTAAGGAAGTAAAGAGGTCACTGAACTGAACTCACTAGGAAAAAGAACCGGTTCTCGACCGTTCCTGAATTCGTCTGCAAAGGTGGACCAGTCAACTGCAGCGACCCACGTGACGTCCAGCGTCTCCAGAAGCGGAAGAGTCGCAGCGACCACAGCAAGTGACTCCAGAAGTTTCACAGCGGTACATTGAACTCTACTCAAGGTCAAGGAGGTCAGCGACCCCGGAAGAAGGTCCAAGCGACCTTGACCTTTGATGCCCACATGCTGAAGAGTCGGAGGAAAGGCTCCAACTATCCTCAGGTCTCCAGACAACTCGTCAATCCGCTTCAGATTCACAAGATCCGCGAGTTTCAAAACACTGGCGCGCTGTACAACGAACCGCGGAACAGACTCGGCGCAACTCCAAAAGTGACGTGCTATTTTGAATTTTCTGTCAGCTGCGTCAAGGTCTGCGATGAGATCCTCCTGAGTCACTCCCAGCAGACGAACAGTCGACGACTGCGACCATTCCAGAAGACTCAGGAATTTCCGGAAGTCTGAGGCTTTTGACCCAAGTCGCCATTCATTCCTGCAGCGACCAATTCAACAAAGGTCACTGACCTTTTCTGGAAATTAATTCATGATAATAAGGACATCTAGCTCACCTTTCGTCTGAATCCAACTGCAACTTCAATTTCACGTTGACGTCGTCCTGTTTGGAACGAATTGCCATGCCACATCGCCAAACGAAGTGGGATGCCACATACATATCGACGTCATCCGTCAACGGCAAGTCCAGCGATTTGAGGCGCGTGTTTTTCGGGAGTCTACGACCGATTTGGCATTTTAGTTCCCTGGAGGAATCCCAGGAGCCCACGGAGAGTTCTTCCAACGCAAACAGAACGTCTGGAATGTCTTCGAGACTTCCGCACTTCAACGTTTGACATCGGAGACTGCGCAGAGACGTAGAGGACGTTAGGAATTCGACGAGACGAGTGCTCAGCGGCAAGATCAGCTCCAGGATCTCCAGGGACTCCAGACGAATAGACCAGAAGGATCTGAAGCGACGCCACAACTCCGGATCCCTGCCAACTGGACCGACAGTCAGAGACAGCGACGTCACGTGGGATGGAGGAGGATTCTTCAGGAAATCTTCAACAGCGTTCTCCTTAGTCAGGTCGACTTTGGTTTGGCAGGAGGAGAAGAGGCGACGACCCTCAAGAGGAAGGAGGTCATCGACCCATTTCTTGGTTGTGTGGGAGACTTTCCGGAGATTAAGGAGACCCTGGAGTCCCCCTTCCCCCACAGACACCCACTTAAGCAACTCCTTTTCAGCCTTCCCCGTCAAAGAGAAGAGATTCCTGAAAGAGACGACAGAATGAAACGTCCATTCCGTGAATAAGGGACGCAGGGAGACTTACGGAGGAGTGTCGAAAACGTTGTCGACCTCCATCGCTGGCGAATTGTCGAATGTCGAAAAAAGGAGCTGACGGAAATACAACAACACAAACCACGTGTGAACTAACAAAGATGTGTTTGAACTTCCCGCGGTTTCTGTTCCGTAAAAGAGGCAAATTGAGACTTCAAAGGAAATCTCACTTAACTCTCTCTCTCTCTCTCTCTCCCTTCGCACAGTAGTCTTAGTCTTCTATTGAAGACTAAATATGGCTTTCTAGGAAGTGTATATACACAGAATGCATTGGACATACACACACAAACACACATGATCTAAACTTGGAGAATTCTCGACTCAAATCATATGAGCGATATGGATGGTTTAGTTAGTAGCTATTTTGCTTGAAGACTGCATTTCATGTGAAATATTAGAGTCACGTTTTGTTGTCTTACTGTCACTGCTCACCGTTATTTTTCTCCTAATGTTTCCACTTTGAGAGGGATAGGTAAAAGGATTCATTGCAGACGTAAAAGGAGAAAGTTTTACTGTTTTTATAGATACGACAAAGAGACTCACAATCTCAAAAACTTTCCCAGTTATTTTTTCTCTTGCTTTCAAATAGACCTCAGTGCTTTCCTTATACTCGGCCTACCTGCTTCACACACACACTCACACTCCGCCGAAAAGTATTGCATTACAAGTGAAAGCATTTTCCCAGCAAGGATGTATAATCTGGCCTCGTTGTTTCTATTATCTCATATACTTCTCTCCAATCTCATGCTGGTATGGCGAGTGATGTGTCGCGATACAACTGCAATAAGTAATAATAATGGATAATCAATGTAAGCACAATTCCAGACATCACGAGTGTACTGC
>JAQIWV010000017.1:0-30940 GCA_034696705.1 Isotomurus plumosus
ACCAAGAGTTTCTTTCGAGTTCATTCCCAGTGTTCTATTCGAGTTCCTTCCTAGTGTTCTATTCGAGTTCATTCCCAGTGTTCTATTCGAGTTCCTTCCAAGAGTTCAATTCGAGTTCCTTCCTAGTGTTCTATTCGAATTCCTTCCTAGTGTTCTATTCGAGTTCATTCCCAGTGTTCTATTCGAGTTCCTTCCTAGTTTTCTATTCGAGTTTATTCCCAGTGTTCTATTCGAGTTCCTTCCTAGTGTTCTATTCGAGTTCCTTCCTAGTGTTCTATTCGAGTTCATTCCAAGAGTTCTTTCCCACAGTTTCTTTGGAGTTCCTTCGCAGTATTGATTTCAAATTCCTTACCTGAGTTCCTTGCGAGTTTTTTCCAAAGTTTGCTTCAAGTTCCTTCCCAGAGTTCCCTTCGAGTTCCTTCCTACAGTTCCTTTCCGATTCCTTCTACGATTTCCTTCTATGAGATCCTGCAAGGAGTTTCTCCACGAGGCCATGGGTCTTTCCTTAAATGATCCGTAGGGCGACCAATCTCTTAAGGATTAGACTAAACCAGAATGTTTCTTAATTCAACCCCCGACTGTCGTGTCCCTTATTTCTCTTGTCATCTCCTTCATAGCGTCCACTGTAAGAACCGGAGGCCAGCGACGGACGCGCAGTGACGACTACACACATCAATCCTCACTCATTATGACTTTTTCTAAGGTTTCAATAACCTTAAGGGCCTCTGAGCTTCCGTTGAACTAACCGTGCGTCCATTAGTGAGATCATGACTCCTGAAATCCTACCTACAACCCCACTCTAAGACTATGATTTCTCAGTTGATGGTGGATTTATCCTCCATACCACGCTAAACGGCTGCTCCCACCATCTAGGACAGTTGCGCCCTCAGGTCACCCGGGAGTGTTGAAGCCTTAGACTGACAGCCCAGTACAGAGAAGTTCAGTAATGTCGAATAAGTGAACCTGCAGTCCAGTAGTACTCCACAATGCCCCACATGACATAATTATATCTAAAATGCCTTAATGCAAAATGCAGTATATACTTTAGTGCTGAAAGTGTTTTTTTAAACGCTTATTAAACTGGTTTTTGGTTTAGTTTTGTTTAGTTTAGTCAAATTAAACTAAACAAAACACAAGATTTAAACAGTTTAGTACTGTAAACTAAACGTTTTGTAGGGTGGTAAACTGGTTTAAACGTTTAATTGCACAAAAAACTTATTCCAATCAAACGCACATTTTCTGCAACCAGAACACGTAAGCTGGACTTGACGTCATCGAAAAACCTCGGAAAAGTTAAAAAAATTTTAACTCATTGGAAATTGTTTGCTACTGTTGTTAAAGCTGTCTTCTGGAAATCTTATTTACGTCAAAAATATTTTAAACAGAAATGTACGTCAGAAATATTCAATAAAGCTGTGTGAGGTGCAACGAGAAGTATTCTCCGGGGCTATGGCAGATGTGGAATCCGATCAAGGTTATAAAGTTCATTTACTTTCAGATGTAGAAATTACTATTAACAAATAGATTTACAGAACTAAAACTCATCCCATGTGTGTTGTGGAACGTTAAAAAGCGAGTCCATCTTCATGTTTCGTTTCTTTGAGCGTTTAGAAGTTGTTGCACACATGTACTTGTCAAATCGCATCGCTGGTTTGTTCTTGTTTCTTTCTTTTGCTAGAAGGGCACGAAATTCATCCATTGTAGGACAGCTGAATCGATGAAGTCCCACACGTTCAAACTGCAACATTTTTCTGTGACAAATTGCCGTAAATCTTGCATCAACAATTGAGGATTATTGACCAGTATGAAAATTATTTCCATAGAAGTGATCTGACAAATCTGATAATGAAATCCAATTGTCTTTAAAGTCTCGGTTGAAGTCTTGTATGCTCCTCCTTCTTGGGACAAGCTTTTTTCGAGCAGTGCTCGAAACAGTTTATTTTGCTAGCCATTTCTGAACGTCTCGAAACTGATGACAAAAATATTGTTTCGGTGACCACAAGTGACTTAAAGCTCTTATGTTGATATTTGAACTTCTCGCTATAAACGTTTAAACATTTGTTTAAATGTTTAATTTGAGACACGAAACCTTTAAAACGTTTACCTTAATAAACAAAACAAAACTGCATATTTGTTTTTGTTTACAAGTTTAAACAAAACAAAACCACTTTTCATAAACAAGTTTAAACATTTTCAGCACTACTTGCAACAGGTAGTCACTGACACACTAATACAATGTAAGAATACACGAACCAACTTCCACGAATGTGGTAAAAGTGTTACTAGTCTTTCTCCACGAACAACTACCTCACTTCTTGGAATTTGCTCCTTCTTGGAAATTTGTTTGAAAGAAAACATTTTTTAACCAGTTCCGTAGTATTCACCACAATTCATTTATATTTCGCTTCACTTCGTCAGAGAATCACAGCCTGTAGTATTCACAGGGTTCGTTGTAGTCTTTGGAATTACAACAAATTCGGATGCAATGGGTAAAAGTAGGCAGGACTTGGAGTGCTCTTATCCTTTTCATAAAGAGCATAAGAAAAAAAAACGTCAAGTCAGATAGTATTCGAATAACTAACATAAGTTCCGCGTTATTTAATGGTGGTGGGAGGATTTTTTCTAACCTACAGGAAGAGTAGGCTATGAAAGTCCACTCTTCGCCGCCGTAACCTTGAGCTTGGTGGATGGGTAGCCAAGCGCGACGCGCAGTCAACCGTACACACCCACAGTGTTACGGGACGCCCAATATGTTACAGTAACTTCCCACAACGTACTACAACTAGACATTACACACTGCCTCTAGATGGCGCATCATTTACTCTTCCTAAAGACACGCAGCATGTAACTTAACCCTAGATGGCCAGTAACCCACTCAAATCCTTGTCCTACTTACTATTGACGTTGTCTCTCATAAAAACTGCACAGTCAGATGCACTTTGGAGCTTTAAACTGCAAAGCTTGCACTGATAATGTTCATGACAACTTCAAATGTCCTCAATATAAGCACCCGTTCATTCACTCTCAACTTGCAACTGCAATGACATCAATCTTTAAGCTATTCCTTTTGCTTTGGGCAAAACATACTCTGGTCAATCAACCTGGTATGGTGTTTCAACTTGACCAGACAGTCATTTACGACTGTCAAGTGTGCCTTAAGGGCAACGGATTCTTATTCTGGGTTTCAGAAAAGTCTATTGGCTATGAAACCGTTTCTCCTGGTTTTTGTCTTTCAAGCGAGGATATGAAATCCATCAGCTTGAAAGAGTGGAGAGGACATTGTGTCTGTATTCAGTCCATGTGTAATCAACCATTTTCAGTTGGTTCATATTCTACAGCCGACTTGAATTGTAACGACAACAGTAAGTTTAACAAAACATTACTGTCAAGAATCACATTGAGTTAATTCAATATTGTTTTTCCAGTAAATAAAGGTGTAAAGTCGAGTGTATATGTCCGAGAAGCAATTTAACAAATTTATTTGAAGGGAAATGACCAGATTACAAAATAAGAAAAATAAAGTAGAAGGCAAACACCAACAGGCTTGCTCCAATGGGCATCCAGTAGACAGCAGGACCTGAAATCACAAAACAAAACAAATCACATTAATTAGATTGATACATCAATGAATACTGTACAAATTGGCATGTCGATTGACTTGATAATAAATACACATTGTTATAATTGATTCATGAAAAGGTTACTTACTAACCAGTCGAGTCCAGACCCTCTCCTTGGTCCTCGATCGAGAGATCACGAGAAAGGTTTCGTGATCGCTCTCGATCAGCCACCCTGGCCGACCGACGCTGCTCGACCATGGGGACAACGGGTCGGGCTTCGGCTCGTCTACCTCGTGGGGCCAGACGAGGTTCATTGGGTGGAGGAATTGGTTCCTCTGGTGGAAGGATGGGGTCACCAACGGGGAGAATGGCTGGGAGTTCTTCGAAAAAGAGTTCGTCGCTGGCGTTGTCGTTGCCAACGGGCTCAAAGGGTCCATCCATTGGCAGTGGGCCGTCATCCTGTCCACCAGCGATGAAGGCGAGATCAAACTCGTCAAGGGGGACGTCGTATCGTCTGAAACGACCCCGGAGACGAGCTAGGAACTGTAAAAACAAAAGAGAACAAGAAAACAATGATTAGTTACACATTTGAGACATCAAATAGATACATTACACACATTTCCAAACTCGAGGCTTTGGAGAAAACGCCAGGCGAGACGTATCCCAGCCACCAACTGTCCTCGGCAAGCAAACATTGCCATTCCAATGGCAAGAGGAATCCATCCAAAGGTGACTGAAACAAATAGAAAAGAAAATTGATGGTTAAACAATGAATAAAGTGAAAATTGAAACCAAAAGTCACTAGTTAATGAAGATAAATGACTTACGGATTGTCATCCAGAAGCCGTCTCCAGTGCTTCCCAGTCCTGAAGCAGGTGGTGGAGGTGTAGTAGCAGGGATGATGCTACACAAGCTGCTTGACAGAGGCTCAATCACGGCAAGCATCGGTCCCGAGATGAAGTCAAGGGACGGGACGCAAACCGTCAAGTTCACCCCAGAGAACCTGACAAAGTATGCACCTATATTGGTGCATCCTTCACAGTCCCTGGCCAGGGATGTATAATCCATCTGAAAACAGATAAACAAAACACACATTATTGTTCACACGGGAAAGCAATTGATGAAATAATGAAATGTACAATATGAATCAGAGATGTCAAAAAGATTATAACATTATGAATTTGGCTGATAAAATCAGGTTTTGTTGGTTTTATTTTGTTTTCGGTTTTAAGATGATGCATAATGATTAAAGAGTGCTAAGGGGAGATTGCAGGTGGTTTTTGTGTAAATTGTGGTATTGTGTTCCGTGATACAAGTTTGAGCATTACTAGACTGGTCGAGGATCGGATGGAGTGGCCCCCAACAACGGTTTTCCTTCTTCATTCTCTTTGCTCATGTCAATCACTCCACCATCGTCGTCTTCGTCAGACTCGTCTTCATCATATTCCTTTTCCTCCGAGTCCACATCATCCATAGACTCTGGAACGTTTTCTTTACCAGCTGCACGAAAGACGTATGGACCCTTTGGCTTTTTAGCCATAGTTGCAGCAATTGCCTCCGTGTAGGCTTTGGAACTAATATCCACTTCTTGTAGAGGAACCCGTTTTGATTCCTCGGGAGGTTCTTCGAGTGCCTTAAACACTGCTTCATGCTCCTTGATAATCGACTCCAGACCAAACACAAGAAACTGTGCCTGGTTTGAAAATAGTGTGCAGACAGACAACACTTTTGGGAGCTCATATTCGTCATTCACGAGCTGCTGGCAGATCTTGAACGTGTAGGCCCCCTCTTGCTGTCTGTTTACTCGTACCTTTATCCGCTTGGACGTGGTAAACACGGTGCACGCGTCATCCCAGTACGACAAATCAGTCGGAGGAATATCCTCCAACCCCTTGTTCTTACTGACGGCTGTAATATCGGTGCAGTAGTCTGTAACGTCAATTTCGTCCAGAATGTCCTGCAAAGTTTATATTCAATTAATTAATGTATACAACAAATCTTTAATGTTCTTACAGTGAGCAGTTTGGACAGTTCCTTGACATCCTTTCCCACAAACCGGAGGAAAGAGTTTGGAAAGTTATCACCAGTTTGTTTCATCAGAAACACAATTGGCAACTTGGTTGCTGGATCAAGCATGTATCGAAGCGAGAGTTGGCCCATTACTCGGGCGTCTGCCGTGATGTAAAAGTGCTGTCTACGACCAAACTCATTGTCGTTCAAAATAGACCTTACTTGCGTCATGATTAGTGCTGCTAAAAGCGTACTAGATGACATGAAGGAGTTTGATGGCTAGAATGTGAAATTTTGGTTCTTTTATACAAAAATATTTGCCAACTTGGCTGAGCTGAGAGAGTGGTACGCCTCACGCCCAAGGAAACAACTTATTTAGCACACAGAGATAAAGCCTAATTGGCTGGGCTACAGAAAGTCAATCAATTGAGAAACTTTGAGAAACAAGAAACCTGTTTATGAACTCTAGTGTAATTAATGTCGACCTTTAATTGTTGTCTAAAATAATAAGGCGTAATAAATTTATTTTCAACATGTAGTCCTTATCTTGCAATCTCTTTGAAATTAAATTCACTTTGTAAGAGATTGAAATTCAGTGGTGCGAGCAAAATGCAGTTTTTCGATTGTACTTTTGACCATCATGTACTAGTACTCCAAGGATCTCATATCCTGTGGAAATAGTATAAATACATTTCCACACTGAGAATCTTCGGTTTAGTTTGATATTCCTCATGGAGCCTCCTCTTGGTGAACGAGAAATTGACTTAAACTTTGACTTTTACCGTCATCAAAATAGTCACGGTTATCCCTTGTTTTTCTTGCGCCAGTTTATCACTGTGCAGAAACAAATTGACGAGTTTGAGACGACCTATCAGCCGGCAATTCAACCAGTTTTCTTTTCACGGGAGCAGCAACAGCTTTTACAAAAAGTCAAAGACTTTGCAGCCCAACCATACCAAAAAAGGTCTGAAAATCCATTCCATATTTTATTGCAGAGTAGAGCGGGGTACGGGAAAAGTTTACTTGTAAACGCAATCTGTGACGCATTGTCATTAGCTGGAATACAATATCAGACAATTGCATTTACGGGTAACGCAGCAGCTGGATGTACAGGCGGTAAGACTCTTCATAGTGCGTTTGGTTTGCCGTTTAGAGCAAATAATTTTGAGCTTTTAGCGACTGATCAGGCTTTTTCCACAAAGTATGTGTACGAATGGTTCAAGAACGTTGAGGTTTTGATTATAGAAGAGTGTTTTTACTTTTCACCAGTGCATTTAGCATACATAGATAGTAGACTGAGACAGATTAAGCGCTCAGAGAAGCCGTACGGGAGTGCTAGTGTGTTATACGCGGGAGATTTACTGCAGTTTGCCCCAATCTTCTTTGGAACCCTATTCCAGAATCCAAATACTGCTGGTGCATTCACACGTAAAGGGATAGAGTTGTATAGAAAAATTGATACAGTCTTTCAGTTGACCAAGAATTATAGACAGTCAAAGGATCTAGTTTATCAAAGGCTGCTTCATAATCTGCGTTACAAACAGATTACACAGGAAAACGTAGATTTGCTCAACACCCGTCTTTATAAAAATCTACCTGCAGAGGAGCAGGCTTTATTTGACAGCGCGATAAAGCTTTATCCATTAAAAAAGTTGGTCCAGAAAGCAAATTACGACGGAATTCGTGCGCTCAACACTCCGATATTGATTGTGAAATCATATCAAACCCCAAATAACCCAAAGTTGCTTGATTCAATTCTGTACGTGGGTATTGGGGTAAGAGTTTGCTTGACGAGGAACCTGGACATTAATCATAAGTTATACAGGGGAGCACAAGGCACAATTACTGGTTGGGTCTACGATAAAGCAGGTCTTGTTCTTCAAATCATATTTGTAAAATTCGACAACTACAGGGGAAACAATATTGAGGGTAGTGTGCCCATAGGGCGTAGTACAGAGATTATAGTAACTCCCGGCATCTCAAAGAATATCACGATCCATTCTTTTCCTCTGGAAGCTGGTCACTCTATCACCACCCACCGAAGTCAAGGATTAACACTAGATCGTTGTTGCGTGTACCTAGGTAGCAGAGAACAGTTTGTGTCTCAGTCATATGTTAGTTTATCTCGGACAACTAGTCTATCAAACTTGTGCATATTGGACGACTTTC
This sequence comes from Isotomurus plumosus, assembly GCA_034696705.1. Lineage (NCBI taxonomy): Eukaryota > Metazoa > Arthropoda > Collembola > Entomobryomorpha > Isotomidae > Isotomurus > Isotomurus plumosus. The sequence goes on from JAQIWV010000017.1 coordinate 7,740, forward strand.
TCGAGCTCGAGAGATTCACGGACAAGTCATTTCACAAGGGTGGGAACGAGCAATTCGCAGAGTTGCAGCGGTTAAAGATATCAGAGGCTTGTCCATAAAATGCCAGACGGTTCTTCCGAGCGCAGGTTACTAACATCCTGGTGTCCTTATCATTTGTTTCCACTTAAAACTTGTGTTTCATGCAACTTGCGTATGTGTGTCTATTGTTCTGGTGACCCCAATTTACAAACTAGGTCTTTTTGGCAATATAATATGTGTATCGTCTGCTTTGCAGAGGAATTTGATATGCTCATAGGAGGAAATAGTCCCACAGAATAAGCAATGTCGTGCAACCATACGAGCGCGTCTACGATTTGCTCGACGTGTGGGGCTCATTATTGTAGCAATTGCATCCGCAGGCATTTTGCAGCAATCAAAATTTTTGAAAAGGGGGGTAATACGTGGAGATTTTTCCATGTTTGTGGCGTTGCTGACACAAAACTGTCTGGTTTTTGTCAGTATTACGATTTAAACCTTTCCAACGCTGGTGAAGAACTAGACTTTGGCAATGGATTCCTCGCCTCGGGTAGTATATGAGCGTCGCGTCACACCTGCAACATCATTTAGGTGTCGTGAGTGTTCACTTGACGTCACATACAACAACACACCTAAAGAATACCATTGGTACGTGTGGCATTTATTGAGATACATTAATCCAGACGAAGACGACAGATTGTGCCACGGCTGTGAGTTTGCAATTGAATCAGAAGACGATAATGGATCCGGGGATGAATCCTCCTCCATCTCCTCCATTGAATCTGAGCTTGACTCTATTAATAATTAAAATGCCAGTGCATGTTCATGTTGGACCAGAAAGTGTATGCATAGGTTGTTTTGACAAGGTTTGTAAACTCTGTATAGGTGGTGGACGCGAGTTGTGGAAAGCGTTAATGAGTCTTAATTATAGACAAACAATTTGTTCAAAGTGTTATCCAAAGTTTTCCTCTGGTGAAAAAAAGTATACTGGTGAAGAAGTATGGTAAATATTCCACACCCACAGGGTTATCGACGCAAGTTTGTCAGATGTAACTTTTGTGACTATTTAACGTGCCTGGAATGTTTGCGACAAGGATCCATAGAAATATGGACAAAGGCGGACTTGCTCAGCTTTTACTGTGACGAGTGTATAGATTCCATGTCAAATCCAATCAAGGAAGAAGAGCAAGAACGATAGAGGATCGTTAATGATGGTAAAAATTCCACATCCCCGAAATTATAGACGCAAGTTTATACGATGTAATCGCTGTGACTATAAAAGATGCCTCGAGTGCTTTCTAAAGGGGTGCAGAGGAACTTGGACAAAACAAGAGTTATTGTGTTATTATTGTGAAGAGTGTTTGGACGATTCGGGGAACCCACGTGGACCTGATCAAAACGAACAAGACGTTGAACGATGAAGGACCATGCTCGTACTAGGTTAAAGTATTTTAAATACAAGTGCTCGTCGTGCAAAGTGTTTTATTGTTGGTGCTGTGCAAAAGACAAACAGTTGGCCGCCAGTAATTCCCTAGATAATCGTACCGTTCTGTGTCCTAATTGTAGAGGAGTTACCAATCGCAGACTACCACCACCCCCAATAAGATGTTTTCCAGAAAATGAACAAGATTTGTGAAAATGGTAAAACGTCCCCCGGATTTTAGAGATAGTAAGTACGGACGAACTCGATTGCCCAACATAAAGATTAATTTTCTATTGCGAAAGTATCAAATATGTCCTCATTGCATTTCTTTGCATGAAATTGCTTATGCTTATACACATCTTTCAAACTTTGCAATAAAAAGAAATCTCTTTGCCTTGTTTCCTGGGGCATTTCGATGGGCCCAGTTGGAGTTGCGACGGGAGGGCCGAGAATCGAGTCAATATTTACAAAATGTGTTGGACGAGCCAACTTAAAGTGCGTAGGGAGACTTTTTCATTGTACAGTAGGTTCTTGTAAATTTAACTGTAAGACTTATGCAGATTTCGACACTCATTTTGAGATTCAACATTACACAGACTTTCTCTCTTTTGCACAATTTGGTGGAGGCTCGGAGACATTTGAGCCAGGCATATTTCAAGTTAAAAACACTGCACACGACAATACTCTGTACGAATTGAGTTACAAACTTCCAGATAGACATTTGGACTTTGTCTCATTGCTCGATTCTTTAAAATCAGACGTGACAAAGGTACTACTTCCATTGATTCAACAGTTTAGAGGGGCGCAGGTAAAGTTTATCGTTGAATGCCTTATGCGAAATGTAGAATCTGGAGCTGTTAAACGCGCGGCATTCCACACTCCTTTTTTGAGATTTTTGTTTCCATCCGAACAAGTTGTGTCAAACAATCTAGCAACAGTCGCTGCATACCTTGACAGTGTGCTGTTGGTGTACGAGAGTGGAGGCTCTGGTTGGAAGCTGGATAGCATGAATGAAATTGTTTTAAAAATTGGGCAGTATAAAGCATTAGTTGGTCATGGTATCGTTAAAGAATTTGGACTCCCATCTAAATTGTATCGTAAAAATATTATAAATCCGCAGACCAAATATGGTTGCTTTTCACTTGCAGTAATTATCAGTTTATATCATAATGAGGTGCATCAGAGGCTTTACGGGACTAGAACGCTCAAAAGTTTGTCGGACAATGAAAAGAGACGCCGCCTGCGATTGATGGAACAGCCACAGACATTTACAGGTATATTTAAACGGGTGATGCAGAGCAAGGAGATTATATTTACTGGTTTTTTAGCTGGTGTGGATATTGCCTCGCTTGATGTATTTGAAAATGTAAATCAAATATCTGTAAATGTCTTTGGGTTTAATGATTCGATATATCCGATTAGACTAACTGATAAAACCTGTCCACGACACGTCAATTTGTTGTTCATGTACTATAAAGAATACAACATGCATCATTTTGCGTCAATTCCTGACCTTTCAAAATTCTTGGGAAAGACGGGATCTCGGAAAATGAGGCGGTGTAGGTATTGCTTAAAGGCTAGCCAGACAACTTCACGAAATCACGAGCTCGAATGTCGTCGTTCGCCTCAGACACGGCTAACTACTCACAAAGCCCCGTATTACCAATTTACAGGCTTTCGTTCGTTACAAGATGTGGCTTTTAAAGGGTTTTTCAAGTTTCATTATAGTGTCGATGACCAGAAACAGCTTTCAGTCTATGCATATTCTATAATTTTGATTGATCCAGCAGGAACCGAGCTTTTTAGAGAGACTAGAATTCAACCGAACGCAATCACCTTGTTTATTGAGACTGTAGAAAGCATGATATTTTTTGCAAGGGAGTATGTTTCAAATACAAATATCCCCATCAGGCTAACACGTGAAGCAGAGATGAAGCTAACTCTTGTGACACATTGCATGCATTGTGGTATTGAATTTTCAATGAATAACAAGAGTGTGCTCCATCATCACCATCTGCTTGCCTCTGTCCCGGTGGAAAAGATTTGCAGTACTTGCAACAGTCGGATTAAACATACACCAATTTGTTTTGTGGGTTATGACACGGAAGATTTAATGTTGAATTGTATTTTGAATGCAATTCCAAAGAAATCGCTTGAAAGAGTACGGATGTTGACTTGTGCAGAAAAACGCATAACAGCTCTTTATTACTATAATGCAGGTTTCCTGAATTTCAAGCGCTTTTTTGACAATGGCTATAGTCATTTTAATTTTAATGATTCTAATTTGTACATGTTTGCACAGACTCAAGCGTGGTCTAATAGAGATTATTGCAACTATGATTATACTTTTCCGTTTGTTAATAATTGTAGTCTCCCAGATGGGCCTATTGATAAAAATTATTTTATAGATTTAAATGGTAATGGTATTTCTAATGAAGCATTTTCTCTAATTGAAAAAGCAATAAATACGTATGATATTAGTTCGTATTATGATTTACTAGAGTTTGTATTAATAGCTAGTGTAAGTCGGTTAGCTTTAGCAGCACAATATTTTACTTTTGTGTGTATAAAACAATTTTCATTGGCTCCGTTACTTTATCCGGGCCTTCCCAGTTTTGCATATCAATGTATGATGTATAAAGTAGGTAAGAGAATAGAAACTCTTCCAAAAGAGTTTGTAGATTTTCTAGTTCCTAATATTAGAGGAGGTATTTCTTTGTACACTAAACAAAAAGTGAGAGCAAACTCTCCTGCCTACAAAGAGGCTTGGAATCCAAGTCTTCCCCCAAAAACAATTATTGGATTGGACATTAACGGCTGTTACGGGAACTGCATGACTGGCAGCTGTGGAGTTGGTGGATATGAATGGATGAAACCAAAAGAACTCCAAGAATTTCTTTTCCTAACACCACCAGAAGGTGATGTTGGATTCATTTTTGAAGTGGACATTGAATTTGACCCAGCAGTAATGCCATTATTGGACGATGCTCCTCTTGCACCAACAAAAACAAAGCTAGCTTCAGGGGGCACACGACTGGAGCTTAATTTTCTTCCAAAATATAATTATGTCGTAGAGTTAAATGTACTAAAGTACTACCTGAATTGCGGAATGTATCTGACGAAAATTCACAGGGGAATGAAGTACAGGACATCAAAATGCCTTGCAGAGTTTATACAGACACTTTTTTCCCTTCGATTGGAGCGAAAACGAGCAGGTGACATGGTTGGAGCTGAGATTTACAAGTTATTCATCAACTCAATCACTGGAAAGTTTCTCAGTTCCACTAGAGACTATGTAAGAAGTGAATTCGTTACCAGCCGAAAGCGATCGTTAAAGTTGCTGGCATCTCATGCACTTGATGACTTTAAAATACTAGACTCGAACCTCTCGCTATTCTTTTTAAAGCACTGCTCTGTTGCTTATAAACATCCATTATTAATTGGGTTTGAAATTCTAGAAAAATCTAAATTACATCTGTACAGAAAGATTGACTTGGTCAAAGCCATTTTTCCTGGATGCACAATACTTTCAATCGCCACGGATGGCTTTATGCTAGAGTTGCCGTACACGCGAGAACACGTGGTCGCAATTCTCACTCTCTACAAAGAACACTTTGACTTTTCTAATCTAACGAGTGGCAATTCTTTCGCACGCTCCTTGGTTGATAAACAGAATGAAGGCAGGCCTGGAGCTTTAAAAATCAGTCACCACGACATAATTGAAATAATTTACCTCTCAACTAAATCCTTTAGCTTTATTACTCTCGAAGACACTGAGAACTGCCAAGGGGGGACACAGTCAACAAATTTTGTTCCAGATTCTATTTCCAGGATTCTGGACCACGAGGCATTTCAAAAGCTTGTTCACGGCCAGGAAAAGATGACATTGGATTACCAAACAATAAGAGCCCCTTTACAATATGGACAACCAGCAGTAATTTTGAGACGAGAGACGACCTTTGGAAAAGCTGCTACAGCTCCTCGACGTTTTGTTGGCATCGGTAGCTACGCCATTGGGCACAACCCTGGAAAATAAGGTATAAAAGCAGTTTTAAATTATTTAAAGCTAGTTGCAAAATGGCAGGCAAACGAGAATACACTGGCCTTTGGTCTTGCTCTTATGAGCTAGACAGTCCTAGTCGCTTGTGTGTTCTTGGCACGAGTGGCTCGGGTAAAACTGAATTTGCTCTCGACTTGATGAAGAATAGAAACTTTATTTTTGACGAACAAACAACTTTAGTGTTTTATCTATATAGTGAGCATCAGCCAGTCTTTGATACATTTGCAGACAAGAATAGTTGGGCAATGTTTTCGTCAGATGTTGAAAAAGCAAAGACATTTGTCCATAGTGATGATTCCAAGCATAAACTGTTGGTAATTGACGATTTCTTGGGCTCTGTTGAGGAAAATAAGGAATTTTTGAGGTGGCTAAACTCGCTATATCTAGGAACTGCTCGCCACACTAATACATCTATTGTTTTCATTAGTCAGTCAATCTTTTCACCTCGTCTTCGAACACTACGAGTAAATTCCACTCAATTAGTCATTTTTGCCTTTAAGCAAGACGTACGAGCTTTAAAAGTTTTGGCAGGGCAAATTATGCCAGGCAAGCAAGAGTATTTTATGGATGCGTATGCTGCTGCAACTAGAGAGCCTTATGGGTACTTGGTGGTGGACTTTATAGTAAAGAGAGCCAAGCCAGGACTTAGAAACTTTATTTATCCACGGCTGGGTGGATTAATTTATGCAGAAGATGAGGACATTACGAGGGCTGATGATGATTAGACTATATAAATGCCACTGGTACAACTTTTGTCGTCATTCACTATACAAAGTGCGAGGACGAAACAACACGGTTGATAAATTGTTTGTTTGTTTGCAGCATGTCTGCTGTCCATTAAAATGTCTCAACGACTGCTGGACTCGAAAGAGTACTTGGAAAAAATTCGGAAATCAACCACCAAGGCGGAACGTTTCGACTTGTATGAAGAGATACAGTTGGAAGACATTAAATCTATATATGAAATTCTTGTTAATTTATATGGGCTCAGAGTCTCAAAAACTATAGCTACCAGTAATTATAATTCAGAGTTGACTAGTGCTTTGTTGAAAGCGTTGACCAGACATCAGTTTGTCAAGTCTCTCAAAAGATACGACTCTAGTTTCCAGTCTTTATTGGCACGTTTTCTAGCACCCGCAGTAGCAAGGGCTCTGGTTAATACTATTAAAACATGAGTGGCACACGCAAGTACCGAGTCGTCCCAGAGGAACTCTACAAGAAAATGTTTCCCCAGGACGGCTCGTTGGAAAAAGAGTTTGACATGGTCGAGTGGAAGAAGGTAAAGCAACGAGACTCTGTTGTTGCACGGCTAAAGAGTAGATATAAATGTATTAGCGATAAACTAGGTTACTTTTCAATTATTGTTAATCATCCCTATCTAACATTTGGACGGGATTTTATTATTAAATACAAGGGAAAAAGCACAGGGATAGATTTATTTACATTTGTTAGGGATCTAAACTTGAATATAAGTGCGGCAGCAGTATGCAAAGATTTTCTAATGCTTGTAAAGGTACTCTACGACTCTCACGAGTTGAAGCAAGACATTTGGTGCGACAATGACTGCAAGAGTTATTTGTTTATGCCCGACCATTACTGGGGGCAAGCAGAGGACTATCAAGACCACTTTTCTAGATTTATGTTTAATGATTAATAATTATAACTGCACTTTAAAATGTAACCAAAAAAAGTATAAAAACTACCAATAAAACCCTTCTATAAAAAGACAATATATAAACTCGTACTGTGTTTTTATTCGCATTTGAATTCATAATGGAGTCGGCGACACTTGTGAAGCGTGCATACGAAAACCCACATATTGTTGGCTCGTTGCGTGGGGTTTCTGGCTTTATCAAGAATCGGAAGCATGTAAAAAATAAAAAACAACTCGAGCATGCAATAAAATCTCTCGACTCGTATACACTGTTTAAACCATCGAGGCGAAACTTTCCTACTAGACGCTTAATTGTTCAAAATTCACTCGTCTTCTTTGCATGTGATTTGGCAGAGTTCCCAGCCTCATTCAAGTATCACAATTCTCATTTCAAGTATTTACTAGTCTTTATCGACACGTTTAGCAAGATGACGTACCTAAGGGCTTTAAAGTCCAAGTCTGGCAAAGATGTGAGTGCAGCACTACAAGACATTATTGGAGGATTGAAGCTAAAGACACCATCGTTTCTACATTGTGACAGAGGACGCGAGTTTTACAATACAGAAACGTTGGCAGTACTGGAGAAATATAAAATAAAGTTGTACTCTACGTTTTCAACAACAAAGTCATTTATTTCTGAAAACAAGCTTAGGTTTATTAAAAGGATCCTCCAACGATACTACTTTACGACGGGTAAAAAAGAATGGGTCTCTTTTCTTCCAACACTACAGAATCAGCTAAATGACTCGTACCATCGAGCGATAAAGATGACACCCAGGGAAGCTAGCAAACCAGCCAATCAAGGCCAAGTCTTTTTCAATTTGTATAATGATTTGTTTTTGAAAAGTATAAAAAGGCCTGCTTTCAAAACGGGAGACACAGTTCGGCTTTCCAATCGCAGAAAGCAGGGAATCTTTGAGAAAAAGTACCTCGAGTCATTTTCAAGAGAGATTTACAAGATCCACAAGGTAAAGAACACACTACCTGTTGCTACCTATCAACTGGTAGACTCTCGAGACAACCTTATTGCTGGGTCATATTATGCCGAGGAGCTAGAACTGTATCACGATGGCACATGAGGACACAATCTCGCATTTTTTTTACATTGACAGCCGGTCAAGCACAGACTTTTATCCAGAGAATCAGCCCTATAGTTTCAAGAATCAATTGACAGAGGTATTTTCTGTTGATGATGAGTCTGTATGGGAGGCTGCCCTGCACGAAGTTCATATTCGAGACGACTATCATCCACCCGAGCTGCCAAATGGAAAGTTTTTTGGAACTAGCGACAAGGACAATGAGTTTCAATTGACCAAACATCAAACTGTAAAGGTGAATGTCAAAAAGAAGAACCATACAATACTGGCATTTATTTCCCAATTTAATGCAACTGTCGCGGCAGAGATTCCATCTGTAACAATAGCGATAGAAATCTTCACCCCCAAGGCTGGCAGTGGAATACTAGCAACAAAAATAAAGTTTGAAAAGTTTCCAACTGGATCCTATCTAATGTTTAACGACTTGCTCCTACGATTGTTGGGCCTTCCCCCTGGAGAAAAAATTGTGCGAAGCACAGTCTATTCACGTTTGGTCGATAAAGACTATTACGCTTCACTGTCTGCGAAAGATGACTTGAGTGTTTCGCTAATTACCCCAACGTCTAGCGTATTTACACTAAAAGAGCCTCCAGAGTACTCGTTCAAATCTTTCATGACCGTGCTTGGAGAGAAGCTAAGGGGCCTTACTGGGGTGGAATCGGATTATTATTTTTTTCAAAAGTCTGGCAAGGCTTTTATGAACTTTGCATTACATCCAGAGACTGTGTCTGTCAAGATGCCTAAACAAATTAATATATTGTTGGGTTTGGAAGAAGAGTACATTTTAAATGGAACTTTATCCGAGTTTACAAGATATTCGATACCAACAGACATGAGTCACTTGCAAGAGGTTCCACAGCAGTTGATTATCTGTTCCAATGTCGTACGACCATGCTACATGCAGGGACGGATGCATCAAATTGTCCGAGTCTTGCTGCGAGAGAGTATAAGTAAAGCTCAGATCTACCGATTTGACACACTCTTGTACCAGCCACTGTCTCGCAAACACTTTGAATATCTGTCTCTCGACATTTATGATTCAAGTTTACGACCAGTTAATTCTCTAACGTACCCTGTTACGGCTTTAATTGAGATTAGAAAACGTTCACTGGCATAACAATGGAGGGCAAAGTGGAAAATGTACAAGACTCGGCTCTGATTGAAACCGAGGGACTGCCAGAGATGGTTGAAGACTTTGATTCGCTGGAAGACTATATTTTAGATATGCCCGAGTTTGACGACTCTAATCAGAATGGTGGTGGGAAGCCATTGGACTCTATGACACTAGTTGACGAAAACGGATATTTGATGCCACTCAAAACAACAAAGAGACGACCCAGAAAGACCAAGGGTAAACGAAAATCTATAAATAAGAAGGGCAAGGGGAAAAGGAAGGCAGTAGCCAGCAAGAAGCAAACTGGAGCAGGTCGAAAGGGCAAAAAGGGACGCAAGTCGACAAAATCCAAAAAGGGTGGCAAGTGTCGAGTAGGTCGACATTAAATATGGCAGAGACTACGCCCCCATACATGATTCCAAAGTCCAAGATGGTTTACAGCTCCGTTTTGGACTCTTTTGGGAGGAGAAACACGGATGTCAGTTCCTTATTATCAGAGACTCAGGTTTTTAACCCCCTTGGCGCTATAGACGAGGACATACCCGTGGACATCGTAATTCCACCTGCAAGACACTTATTTACGTCGCTGTATGATTCCAAGCTGCTAGTCAACATTAAAATTGTGAAATTGGACGGCTCGCCCATAACTGATGCAGACAAGATTACATTAAATTCGTCACCATTCCATTCGCTGTTTAGCGACGTTGAGATTTTTTTAAATGGCTCTGCTACAAACAATTGCACAAATTACAACCATTACCGTGGATACCTTACTAATATGATTGACTATACACCCGACCAGAGAAAGAATGAATTGACTTCCCAGCTTTTCATAAAGAATGAAGTTGAAGAGGTTGGTGAAGCTAGTGTGGCTTTCAAGGAAAGAAAACTCTACACTGATCTCAGTGCTACAGTTCAATTATGTGGCAGATTACCCAATGCAGTCTGTATGGAGAATAGATGGTTGCCTCCTAATATTGAATTGCACGTAAAGCTCGTCAAACAAAACCCAAAATTTATACTGGAAAGTAAAGTTACTACACCTGTGCTGGGATACAAGATAAAGTTTGAAAGCATTCAACTGCATCTTGTTCGTTATTTACCACACCCTGACATTGTCAATCACTTGAATAACGAGTTCAAGCTTGGAAAGAAGATGAACTTTCCATTAAAATTGTACAGCATTAAACAAATGCCAATACAAGCAAACAGCACTGGAGTATTGTCGTCCAATATTTATGCGGGCTATCTCCCACGAGCATTATTTGCAGCAATCGTCCCCCTCGATTCTTTTCAGGGCAAAATTACGTCCGATCCATTTTATTTTAAACGTCACAACCTAAAGTCTATGAAGGTGATTCTTGACGGAGAAACAATAAACAGTAAAAAGTTGGCGATCGAGAATGATGGAATGTCTGTTCAAGCCTATGAAGCCCTGATTGGTAGTGTATCGGACAGAAGAACAGGGCTAGGGTTTACTCGAAAGGAATTTCTAAATGGAAATTTTATGCTGTTTTTCGACCTAAATTCTGCCAAGAGTTCTGCGGATTATTCAACTAACCGTTTTGGAAGTTTAAAGGTACGTGTATTATGCTTTGAAAATGCTATAAATTAGATTGACATTGTTTAATTTTGATCATTTGCAGGTTGAACTCGAGTTTAACCCTTCAAATACTGTGCCAATGTGTGCGATAATGTTTGGGGTTTTTGACAGTTACTTTTTAATTGATCAGTTTAAAAACATTGAATCCGAGGGTCAGATATCGTAATCATGGACACTCTATCTCTGTATCTACGCGGAACTCAGCTGTTGTCTGATTCATGCATTGACTTTTATGTCGTTGCCCGAGACCAGACGAGTGAAATAATATTTAGAAAGAAACCAATATGTGTAATTGTTAATACACTAGACATGGGGAACAAGAAGACGAGCGGACATTGGATAGCATTGTACTATCAGCCGTCGGTGCAAGGGTTTTCATGCGAAGCATTTGATAGTTATGGCGAGACGTTGGAAGAGTACAAGATCCACTCGTGCGTGCCAATTAGTAGAGAAAACAAGGTGGAATTGCAATCATCAGACTCTGACGTCTGTGGCCTGTATTGCTTAATGTATTTGCTGTTTAAAAGCAGAGGAAGAAGCCTAAAGGATTTTGTTTCTCTATTCTCACCAAACAATACAAAATTAAATGATCAAATGATTTCAAGATTTTTTAAAGCTGAACTCAATCAGATTGGAGCTGTTAACATCAAGTGTGTTGAAGGCGGACAAAGGAGCACACACAAGAATGTATATAATTAATTCGCAACTCTAGAAATAATGCAATTCAAGATTAGCCATGGCTGAGGGAACATATGTGACGGCATTGCCCTTGCTTAAAGTGGCCAACGCTACAGCCTTTAGAACTAGTAGTCTGTCGGGTGGGCTGGCAAACTGCCTTAATTGCATCAAGCAAGATTCAATCTATATTAGAAAGATTTACAATAGCGTCTCTGGTAGCGTTTTTGAGTGCATTCCAAGTTCTAGTAAATTAAAAACGCTAGCACTAATCATTAGATTCGCTTGTGAGAGCAGTGATTGCTACAACAATTTTTTCGACTCAATACCAATGACGATTCATCAACCTGTAGGAGTTAATTGCTCGGGACGAGTCTGGAAGGGACACGGTTCAGAACATGCAGTGTACGACATGAGTTTGCTAGCTGCTATATTCTTAGCACTAGCAGTATTCATTGCACTCATTATTACACTAGTTCCGTGCAGTGGAGCATACACACACTCGGTCAAGAAGAAAAGATCGCTTGAGCGAGCAAAACGACTCAACCAAGAAGCAGTTGAAATGATGGTTCGAGTAAAGGAGGATGCTGACTAGCACTATAAAATGATCTCCACCTATTTGCCTCTCACCACCACCGCCACTCATTAAGAGAGATCATGACTTGAAAATATACAAAACCAAATAAACAGGGGGCATAGGTTATATTAAGGCCAAGTTAATTCATGTAATATATAACATGACTAGCCTGGCTTTAATATATCATTTGACCCCTATATCATCATATTCACTGGATTGGAATGGATGGATTAAGCAACTATGCACATATTAATCCTGGACAACTAGTCAAAACTAGTTGTTCCTGCAACATTGTCTTTACTCTCTTGTTTAAAATATGTCTTCCCTTCCGTGCTCGTCATATGTAAACCGTTTTATGAGTTTTCATTTGGCTCTGATTGCACAAGAAGATGAAGAAGTTGAGAGATTGCGAAAAGAAGCTGAACAGGAGCAAGAAAACAAACAATCAAGAGAGCCTGCAAATATTCCAGTGGTACGTCAAATTTTTGTATTTTTTAAACGTAGCCTAACTCGTATATATTTTACAGGATGAGCCGAACGAATGCTCTTGGTATGAAAAGGTTTATTGGTGGTTAGCAAGGGCTGACGAAAGAAAACGTGAAACCCACGGTGAAACTAAAAAGAGATATTGGCGTTCAAATCAGATGCACATCCCAAAAAGAAAATCCAAAAAGTGGCATGATATGAGACTAGTTTATGCTAGTACTTCAAGATTCTATAGGGCGAAAGTTTATTCGAGAGCATCAACTGCTGATCCGACTGGAGACGCAGATTCCACTTCGCCGTGGCCCAATTCTAGCTGGTCAGGCGATAATCCCATCGAAAATGAAGACGGCTTATCTTATCATTAATGTGCAATTATGCATTTTTTGAGCCAAATTGTCAATAAATGTATGAGATTATCTCAGCTAGATTTTTATTTCCAATCACTTGGGGTACCGAAACTTTGTTTCACCCAACCTTTGCATGTAAATTAATCCAAGAATAAATCATATAAAAACCAAATAGTGCAACAATGTTAAACATCAATTCCAGAGAAGCAATCATCATGGCAGGACTATCGCAACTTATCGTAAGTCCTTTCCACTTGGTGAAAACATAAAGTCTCATTATGCCTTTCTTTTATTTCCAGACTTTGGGAATGCTGCTGGCGTCGGAAACCGCAGGATCTGGACCATTTACTCCCGGGAATCTTGGCCTCCGAGAATCAAGAGGAGAGGGAGGTGGGCAGCTGCTGGAAGAAGTTCCACTGCTGCCTAGTAAGCATAAAGTCCTCCAAGGGGGGCGATATGTTCCAGAGGACCTGTCCATTCCATTGAGGACCTTTATGAGAGAGCCATTCATCCCCAACGACCCGGAAGATTGTGAACGTTGTATGGCAGGCCGAGCAAGCCTTGGCAATGTGTACTGGATCCCTGGATACCTAGGAAAAACCGATGAGGACTTTCACGGTATGTGCGTAAACGGAGAGTTTATAAGTAAACTCTCAAAGGGCCCCAATTTTGGTCACTTTGTCTGTAATCGGGCCTACTGTGCTTCGTCTTTTTATTTGATGAATTACGCCTCTCAACGAGTTGCCTGCAAATCTGGTAAATACAAATCTTTTTATTTATACAGCATTTAGTTGTGTTATAATGTACTGTACAATTCGGTTCTAATACAATCTTGTTTCTCTACAGTCGAGGACGAGACATATCCACAGGTTCGAAAGAACAAGATGCGAGTCATTGTGGAAGACTATATGCACAAGGCAGCTCCCCGGTCGACGACCACAGAGGGTCCATGGGCCCGAGCTGCGTGGACAGATTAACTCTTGCCACAGTCCCACCGCTGCTTGTTCCGAGAGGAGAGACAACTCGAGGACCCCAACTTGTAGTACAGGTGCTAGGTTAATGAACCTGTAAGGATTTACAGAAACATGATTAATAAACTAAAACTGTCTTGAAAATAACAACTCTGTTGTTCATACCATGTATTTATTCTCATGATTGCGCTAGCAGCATACCTTAACACATTCATAATACAATATACATTATTGCATCACTGCGTACGAGAACCCGTCATTTTCTCAATTTTCAACATTTTTAAATTCTTAGATGGCCACATTGCATACTTTCGGTGGGGCTTTCTTGCAACCAAAGATGACGTCGCTGCTACAATCGCTGCCCGAGTTGGTCGGATCAACCTATAATACACAAGCATAACACACAGCATATGGGATTACGGCGTACGAGAACCCGTCATTTTCTCAATTTTCAACATTTTTAAATTTTTAGATGGCCACATTACATACTTTCGGTGGGGCTTTCTTGCAACCAAAGATGATGACATTGTAGCACGAATACCGCATTCTTAATTTCTCAATACTGCAAATAAAAGTTTATTAGAGTATTGCCAGCTGGCAGCGAAGATGTCATGATAAATAAATTGATTGTTTGCTCGAGTTACATCAATTTATTTACCACAAATTGGAAAACATTGTAACACTACTACTGAGTGGATTCGGAAGGACATTGTGTCAGTACTAGTGACCAGTTTTCTTGAATTGGTTCGTGATGATCGTAGTCACAATCTTCACATCGATTTTCTTCATCCACATCTTCACGTTGAACTTTTCGAGGAGGGCGATAAGCATCAAAGAATGGATAGGTAGACTCCACGTCATATAATGTCCGTTTCTTTCTTGGGTCTGATGTCTCATTGGGAGGCGCAGATGTCGCCCAACAGGTTTCGTGATAGTAATAGCTCACGAACCCGGTCTTGAACACACTGTAAAAGTCATCCCGAATGTCCCGCAGCTGCTCGGATGTTACGACCTTTCCTTCTTTTCTGTTTTCATTTGGAAGTATGTCCAGAATCCCGTATCCGAACATTAGGGACTTTACGAAGAACACACATGTTAACCCGCAATTGTTAAATCGGTTCAGGACTCCACTGTTGTAGTCTCCAGCAAACACCCACCTCTTCTTGTCGGCTTTGTTTTGATAGCCAACACGGAATGCTGTAAAGTACATGCATAGTGTTTTTCCAATTTCTTCCAATCCGTATTTGTGAGCCTTCCCTTTACAGGTCTGTTTTTCCTTTGATTCTCGAGTTGCCTTGAGTGTCATTGGTTTTGGTTTCACTGGCAGATCGTGTTTGACTCTGTACATTTCGGATCTAGAGTCTTTGAGCTGCTCCAGGACCTTGTTGTCTTGTAGCGTTCCATTTGGGTCCATTACTTTGCACGTCTTCGTTTCACTGTCGCATATGAAGACGACACAATGGGCAGATGAACTGTTGTAGACCATTAAAGGTGCGTAGTACACTGACTTATATGTTAGGCCAGTCAGAAGCGAAGCAAGGGGAGGGTTCACGATATATTCTGACCCGTAGACTCCTCTATAGATTCCAGTGAGCAAATCAACCGTCAAGAACTGTTGGTTGAGCTTATTCTTCGTTGTCAAGACAGAAGCACAGTAGTTGATGAACTCGACTGGATGTCCTTCTGGTACACTCCATGTCAGACGAGTATTCTGAATAATGCCTCCTCCAACTCTGTGCATCTTGCAGTCCTTAAAGCCGTCTGCTTCCAATGTAGGACTTCCCCAGCGCATTTCTTCAAATTCAACAAGAGAAAATGTGAAGTCGTACACTTTCTTCAGTAGTCCACATGGAATCCGCTTTTTGAGCTGAAGAAAGCTGATGTCATCCTTCAACTGAAACAGAGTCCGGTATTTGGGATTAGACATTTTCCGGCACAATGTCACTACAGACGGTGGAGGTCTGTACACCCACTTTAGTATTGGGTCAATTCTTCTGCCATTATCCTTTTGGCTCTGGACCCTCTTGCTCGTATTCTTTTCCTTGTGCAGGTCCATCCAAAAGGAATATGATGCGAGACACCCATTCCCATGTCTCCAGATGATCTCCTTTGTGCAGTAATCCAGCAGTTTATGGCGGTCCATCAGAGTTTTAATTCCAGTTACTCTTGGTTTGGAACCCATGGTTGTCACTCTCGAAACCGCATTGACCTCGTCAACTTTTAGTAGAGTATGCTTGTACATTTCGGCATACTCTTTTTCAACCCGTGATTGGATTGCTTCATCAACCTGTAAAATAATTAGGCAACTTAGGGAAAAAAACTCAAAAACAAACTCAAAATAGAATATAAAAAGCAATTGCAAAAGCATTTATTTCTCTACAATCCAACAAACTGAAAATATTAAACTGTATTAATGTATTGTTGACACTGTCAGATTTTACGTTTTAAATTATTTCCCCTTTTGTTGCTTCTTGAGCGCTGCTGCTGCCTTCAACTTCTCCCTCCGTAAGAACACGTCTTCCAATGACAACACGGCACTGTTGGAACAAATTAAAAATAAATATAACAAATTAAATATTATTATATGCAAGTAATATGTATTATAACTTACTTTGTTCCGTTGGCTGCAGGTGCACTTTTCCTTGGTTTCTTTGCTCCCCCTTTCCCCCCTGCTTTTCTTCCGCGTGGCTGTTTTCCTCCTGTGGCCGCTCTCCGTGTCCTGCCTCGGCCTATCGCACCCGAAGCGCGTGTTGAAGCTGTCGGGTGAATCTTGTGTAGCTCACCCTCGACATCGGCAGCAAATCCAGTATTCCGTTCTTCTTTGTTATGGAATAAGTAGACGTGTAGAGGCAGTGATAGCAAGCTTTGGACTCGCTTATCCTTTGGCTTACCCTTGCACAACCTGCACAAAAGTAACCCGTCCCTAGAAAGCTGAAATCGTGTGTTGCAAATTAGAAGCAGCTTGTAAGCAAAATAGCCGAAAGTCAAAATCAACTTACAGACACAGCGCTGGTAATGAAAGATTCGGTTGGTACTTTTCCCCTCAGACGAAGCTTTCGAAATGCCTACATTTAAAAGACACTTATTAGCAATACACTTTTTATAATTTCTATCGAGACAATGTAAATTTCTTACAGCAAAGTCGATGGTAAGGTCGGAAACCTTTTTCCCTTCGAACCGGACTTGGTGAAGTCCAGACGACCCTGCAGTAATCGGGGTTCCTCCCTTTTTAGCTCCCACAATTCGCGACATCTGTAAACAAAATCAATCCCAATTAATGTAGACAATTACAGTTACAGTTTCTTGATTAATTTACTCTGTTGCCACACTCGTGGTCCACAACACATGCCTTGGGTGAAAGACTTGAATATAATTATGAGATTGTGGTACGTTTATTTGCAACGAATTCAAAAAAACTTACATGCAACCTGATTTTCTAATCCACATTATTATTGACACGTATAAATGTTACAAGAACCAATCGAATATTCCATTCTGGGCAATTCTTTCATTGATTTGAGACAATTCGGGTGGCATTTTTTCCCATTAATCATTCAGTAATGTTACATACACATTGATATTCGAGATTAATGAGTAATTAATGTCTAGTTGAATTAACCGTAGATGGTTGTAATATCACAAGTGAAGAATAAACGAGAGTTCTTTGGCTTCAGTGCATCTTTCTCTAAGGTTGAATGAGTGTTAGATAAGATTTCATAATAAGGGACTACTCCACAACTCCTGAGTACTTTGGTTGGTACTTCTCGTGGTCCGCAGTGGTTACTATGGTCAGCAGTGATCAGCGGCATTGACATGCAGGGCTCGACCCACTTTGAGGGCACCTGACCAACAACCTGTGTCCATCTTTCATATCATCTCCCTTATTAATCCAATCATGTTCAAGAAAGCGAGAGAAAGAGTCTACAAAACTCGCTAACTGATGATCAAAGTACAGCAGTGCTGATGCTGATGACAATATTGATGATGATGAGAGTATGAGTATTCACTATTGTATATTATATATGCGAAATGAAATAAACGCCTACGATACTCTTGGTGGTCGTTAATCTGCAAATTGTCTGCAAAAACTGCACACAAACAACACTGCAGTTCAAATTATATACCAACAAGTTGTACGTAAGAGGTAGTGTGTGTTGTTTAGTGTACAACACCCATTTCGCCTAATAAAAATGCAATGCAATGTCAATTACACGATACTTGATCATCACACTACTTGTAACTTATGGAATGGCAAAAAGAATTGCAATAACGGAGAGAGAGATGAACTTTCTGAAACTCCGAGGATACTCGTGTTCTACACGAATTAAGCGACGCAGTAGCACACAATTGACACTAGACACATTTACAAGGGATGGTAAAGAAAAGAAACACATTACGAGACAAACATCCAAACGGCACGACATTCCCATCAATCATCCGTCTCAATGGACAACCCAACTTAAGGAGATCCTCAAATTGAAATGAAAGGTCTGTTAGAGTCAAAGGTTACTGCGACAAAGTGTGAGGACTTATGTGCAAAATAAAATGTAATCTTCCAATGGATGCAATTACTCAATTTCCTTCGTCTTGTCTTAGTGACTGTGCACATTAATCTCAAAAAGCTTAAATCTTTATGCAGCTAAGCTTTACATTTAAAGTAATATACCTAAAATTAAACCTTAAAGCTTTTTAAGAATTTGTACCGGAGGAACAGAATGCTCCTCCGCCTCTCCTTCCTGCTTCCCCATCATCCCGACTTCCAGCCTCCAACTAATTACACTTATCATCAAACCACAAAAAGAGTAATTTTTAATAATTGATCTGTCAGTAATGTTTATGTACAGCTACTCACTACGTCGCTAGTGATTTAAAGTTAAGTTAAGTTTTGCTGTAAACTCCCAGGTCATCAGAAGAACGCATGAGTTACAAAAGTTGTAGTTTAGGGTGCGAAGTAGTGTTTAGTTAAGTATTGTAAATGTAAAAAGAATAGGAGACTGTTATCTTCCATATTTGTAGCATGGAGTGAGTAATCTACAGCAAGAAACCCGACTGTAATCATGTAACTGATAAAAGATGCAATGTCTTCTAATCCTGTTGGTTAACCTAGATGTATTTTATTAATGTTTCTCATTTTAGTGTGACAGAGAACCGTTCAGAAAATGTGCTTCTTATTATACTACGAGTCTGTGAAATGGAAAGTATTCTTATTTTTGGGTACAAAATGAATGAGCCACATACACACACACACACACATAAGGCTTGGTTGGATAAAAACAGTCGGAATTTAGATCTGATACTAAAGCTGCATTCTCGTTTTCTTTTAAGTTAAAAGGTAAATTGCGTTAATTACGGGTTTATTCTAACGCCTAAGCATATGCATGAACTCACGAGTGTACGCGAGCAATTTCAAATCAATTGTTTCTGACAATAATTGAGGCTACTTTGGCTATATATGTGAAACTGATACTTTAATCTTTAATTACATCCAGATCCGTATTTTCTATGTTAGTTTGTAATTTGTATAATATTCAGTTAACACTTTAAACTTTAAGTTCGAGTATGAATCTCAAATAAGAAGAATTTTGTTCTCTCGTATAAACACACACACACACCAATATACTAAACCTACATTTACAAGAGAACAATGTGACAAAAGAGAAGATTGCAAATAGCGTTTGTATGTGCTAAACCTAAAAATCACCCACACACACACATTAATTAATAATTAATTAGAAGGGCTATAAATGTATAACGATGATTTGTAGGAATCTTTTACAAACAGCTTGAGACTGATAAGTAACTTATCCAACACCACCTCCACTCATTTCTTCATCCTGTGTATATCGATCGTTCTTTTCTCTCAAACTGATTTCTTCCCACAAGTCCCAATCTGTTTTTTGACTATCTGACACAGTTTGTCCAACTTTAAAAGTATTTCCATAATTTTAAGCATTGCTGACGCAATAAAAATCTCATTGAATTTGTTTTGAACCTCAGAATTAAATCAACTATGCATGCTCGTTCCGTCTATTAAGCCAACATTTATGTCTCGAGAGTGTGTATTCTACTCATCCCTGAAGTCTTTTAAAACTTGTTTCTTGTTTGAGTTGACATATCCCAAGACATCCCAATTTAGGATCCATTTGATTCCTGAATATGTTACCAGTAGCTTATAATATATATCAAATGTTTAGTGTATTTAGTTTATCCTCTGTCCTTTATCCTTTGCTGTGTAAAATGTAGAGTGTGTTTGATATACTTTAAAAAATGTAAAAGTTCCTTGAGGAACACTCTCCACCAAACATTCATCAGTAAATATGCAAAACCACACTTGTGAGAGAAAAGAATGGTGTAGTATTAATTACTAATATATAACATAATATATAATTATATTACGCGCATGGTTAAAAGATTTTGAAAAATCCTTTGAAGAAAGTTTTGACGTGATGAATAATAACTTTGTGAGTGTGTCTGTCTGGTGATGCGAGTAAATTGCCGTGTATGTTTTAAGTGTATCCATTTGTGGAGTAAAAGTATTATTAATGTTAACTAAGATTCCTTACGTGGCTACTTTATAAATGTAAAAAAACTGTTATCATGCCGTTTCGATAAGACACACACACACATTTATATTCAAGGGAGATCGCGCGATTTGTTACAAGTGTGTGTAGTTTGTGTGTATTCTCTATCTGAAAGCAAGTGTCATTAATATTAACAATGATTCGTAAAAATAGTATGTGTAAAAGTATTATTGGTATTCAACGCGCAAAGAATAATCATATTCAGTTATATTTGGAATTCTGTGTGGGTGATGTGATAGCGAAGATCTGAAAGTTTTAATATGTAATTTAATCATTATACGATTTCATTGAGAAGCAATAAACATTTCTTTACTGTGGAATTCTCACATCGACTTGCAGAGTTTTGATCCAAATTGTAATTAGTTAATTGAATGCATTGAATCGTTGCTATTCACGTGAGCATTAAAGCTCCCCACAGAGCCTGAAGCTGCAGCGTGAATCCGTCGTCTCTCTTCCCGGTATCTCTTCAGAGCTAAAAGGGAAATGTAACTCAGCTTAACGTCAAACAGAAAAGTTGACGTGGGGTGACGTGAGGAGGACCCTTACAGTAGACTGTCACAAATAGGTCGATCGCTGGGGGGACGAGGACAACGAAGAGGATCGCCCTAATAGAAATAGCAGGGTACTTTAGCTAGAGAATGCAGTTGCAGTTATTATTGTAGGTGGGTATGATTTGAAGGTGGCTGACATGAAGATGAGGACGGAGAGGGGCTTGGAGGCTTCCCCGAGGGGAGGTTCTTCGAATTGGTACTTGTCGAGTATCTTGGCGTAGTGGAAGGAGTTCTTGCGGTGGAGGGCATCGCGGACCTCGTCTGCCTCCCACAGGTCTCCCCACGACGTCACGTTGCACTGGGAGGTGTCTGCAGGGTTGTAGCTCACCCACGTGTCCTTGTACTCCGGAAACAATCGCGACCCATTCGTCGAGGAATGTTTGCAGCAGAAACGAACCATTGTTACTTTCCAGGAAGACTGCTGGACGCATAGAGGAATCTCAAGTTAACTGACGATTGGCCTTTGCATAACCACAACTGATTCTAGGACAACAAAAGCTGGGACCTTTTACAACCCAGTTTAGCTTATCAATCCGTCTCCTTCTTGTTTGGGGAATGTATTGTAGCAGGAAAATAAAAAATTACTGTGTACTGGTTACTAATGATTGAATACACTTTACGTGTCATTGGGAAGATTTCATTACACTTGCTCTCATGATCAATATCTGTAGAAACTTGTCCTCTGACTTTGAGGTCTTTGAGTAGTCTGGGATGTCTGCAAGACTTATTGCTTACACGAAGGAATTAAGCATATGTACTGTACAGTATACAGTGAGATGGGACATTACGTCAGGAGACAGCTCATCTCACAATTTATTTCCGCTGTTGATAAAATACACATTGGGTTGCGGTTGGGACTAGGGAGCAAATATAGAAACCGATTATGTCTCATGAATTAAAAATTCCCCTACTTGTTTTACTGCTTGCAAGAAGCCACAATTGCACATGCATGTGGGCTATCAGCTTTTTCTATTTCATGGGAGGTGTTGGTTTTACACGGAGTAATTATTGCAAAATTAATCAACGATTTTTCGGGCAAATGCAGTCCATGCAATGTTCTTTCGGATATTGATATTTAAAGTAAATACATGATGCAGTTCACATGCAGCCTATTGCAACCTCATTAATCGTCCTATCAATTCTATGCTATTTTGTAAGCCTTAACCGCTTTTTAGCGTACTACACATTCCGAAGTTAGTCGATATTCCAGGTAACCACAGCCGTTTTTCTCCAGTATTTCCTAAACTCTCCCATTAGGAGCTTAATGGTCCTGGATAGGGACACATTCCATTATGAAACGAATTCATCCTATCTTCAAGTTCACTGGGAGTTCTAAAGTGTCTCAGGCTCCTTCCAGACCCCAACAACAACCGGAAGAGCCGAAGGCGTCGAAAAAGAGTGGAGGTTTCTCGAGTAGCCCCGCGAACAGACAGAAAGTGTCGAAGGAAGACTTGTGCGTCCCTGCGATTCACACTCACCAGGGAGGAAGATCATCCCCAAGGGTGCTTTCCACTGCTGAGCAGCCGAAGAAGAGTTCCAGTCCAATTCCACTGGAAACTGGGGAAGTTGGGGGAGAGGGATGGACTTCCAACTGCACCAGGGCCTTTCCGTCCACCTCTGTCCCTGTGCAAGAGGAGACACTGGAAATGCAAGTGATGGATGCATCTGAAAGGTCTTCGCCTAAGGAGGCGACAGTAGTGACCATTCCAGTGACTGTTCCAGAGCCCAAGGCAGTGAAGTGGGGACAGAGCTGGTTGAGGGGAGTGCGGGAAGGGGTGTCGTGGGGGAAGGATCGTTGTGGGAGGCTGTGGAGGGGACTCCGGGAGGGAGTGTCTGGGGGGAAGGAGCGATGTGGGAAGCTGTGGAGGGGACTGCGGGAGGGAGTGTCTGGGGGGAAGGAGCGTTGCCGGAGGCTGTGGAGGCTGTTGAATAGAAAGAAGAGGGAGTGGGACTTGTGGAATCCGGACAGAACTCACTGGCTCACCATGTTCATCGACGAGAGCAAACTCGCAGGGCTCAAAGAGTTTATCAAACCCAATCGAGGCAT